>JAVTVY010024257.1:0-84456 GCA_036873755.1 Hanleya hanleyi
CTCATAAGGTCCAGATAAATGTCTATAGAAGAAATCAGGCAAGGCTAGTTTAGAGTTTGTGTCTCTGTGAACTTTAACTGATCCAATACTAATTAATACGGAACAAACATATTTAAACTTTGTCGAGGATCGAAGGCTTATGCATGAAAATATATTTATGTTGGTGAGATAAATTTTCCAGATATTAAAAAACATATCAGTTATGTCCATCTGCCTATCAAGTGATATGTGATAATTTGAACACCGTGAAATTAGTGCAAGTTTAAAATGTTCAAACAGTATACTTTCAATAAACGTTTCAGTAGAACATGCATTAAAAGCTAAACGGTGATGCAACATGTTGTAAATTCCCATAGCTGACGATGACATGAATGAATATATGTCGAAATATTAACGTACAAAATGATTCTCGCTAATATTTCCGGTGTCATCCTCCTCCCGAATTAAATATCACACTTTATTTCTGGGTACCTTAAACTTTCACCTTTTGGCCCCAACTTCTTGTGGTCCAGTAATCCAGTGGCTTTCCTACGAGCTTTGATCGTTTAACTCTTGATGCATAGATTCTATTGGAAATAGGGGAGATTGGGGTACACTGGGACATTTTTCACCTTTTTGCAAAAATCTCTGCTACAGTTGTTCTGTAATGCAGAAGCAAAGTAACTCCGAATAAACTTAATAAACGCATGGTGACAGTCTCAATATTTCGACAAAATTTTATTTGTCATCTTCAGGATGTGATATAACAGCAGTTACAGGCACTTATATACAAAAACAACTGACAAAGACTGAAATGGTTTGATACACAAAATTAGAGGGCAATAGCCAATCAGATAATATGTGAACATAACGAGGTAAACATGAGTGGCACATAGGCATGACAAGGAATGCACACGCCACATAGGCCTGGCAATACACAATCGAAATGGCAACACTTAGATAAGGATTAATAGTGACGGGTGGTGATTTATTGAGGTGTGTGAGTGTGTATAGAGTGGCAGCAGAAATGTCAATCAGGGGAATAAACACAATTGAAACAGAGATTAGAAAGAAAGAAAAAGAAGAAAAAAAAAGTTATTAAGTTGATTAGAGAAACGTATCAAAGGTACCTAGAATTGAAATCGGAAATAAAATATAGAGAATTGAATAGTTACAGAACGGGAAATACAAAACTATATTAGGCTATTAATTAACAAGACAAGGAATACACACACCACACAAATGCTGGATGGTTGTATTATCTTATCTAAACAGTGATTTATGGAATAAAATATATATATATAAGTTGAAATTAGAAACAAAAATACCAAAATAATAAACAGTAGTCTACCTGAATAACTGTAGCTCTTTCGAAGCCTTTACACCACTGTTAAGTTTGGGATTTGATCGCCGAATAGCTAGGGCTTCCTTAAATAACAAGATATTCCAGTGATCCGCGGAGTCGATAACTTTAGTGTTAGACATTAAGACTGATGACAATGGGCAATATGGAATACCTTCTAATCTATTCGGTAAATCTAGTAGGTCTTTAATATGTTGGAAGTGCTCACAACTGAACAAATGGGAATGAATTTCGCTGTTGCCTTTACTATGTTCCTTTAGTCGTGTTTCAAGACAACGCTCAGTTTTTCCGATGTAACTAGAATTACAACCGGGACAGTCTTATTGTCTAACACTAAAGTTATCGACTCCGCGGATCACTGGAATATCTTGTTATTTAAGGAAGCCCTAGCTATTCGGCGATCAAATCCCAAACTTAACAGTGGTGTAAAGGCTTCGAAAGAGCTACATGTACAGTTATTCAGGTAGACTACTGTTTATTATTTTGGTATTTTTGTTTCTAATTTCAACTTATATATATATATTTTATTCCATAAATCACTGTTTAGATAAGATAATGCAACCATCCAGCATTTGTGTGGTGTGTGTATTCCTTGTCTTGTTAATTAATAGCCTAATATAGTTTTGTATTTCCCGTTATGTAACTATTCAATTCTCTATATTTTATTTCCGATTTCAATTCTAGGTACCTTTGATACGTTTCTCTAATCAACTTAATACATTTTTTTTTTTTTTTTCTTTTTCTTTCTTTCTAATCTCTGTTTCAATTGTGTTTATTCCCCTGCTTGACATGTCTGCTGCCACTCTATACACACTCACACACCTCAATAAATCACCACCCGTCACTATTAATCCTTATCTAAGTGTTGCCATTTCGATTGTGTATTGCCAGTCCTATGTGGCGTGTATATTCCTTGTCATGCCTATGTGCCACTCATGTTTACCTCGTTATGTTCACATATTATCTGATTGGCTATTGCCCTCTAATTTTGTGTATCAAACCATTTCAGTCTTTGTCAGTTGTGTTTGTATATAAGTGCCGGTAACTGCTGTTATATCACATCCTGAAGATGACAAATAAAATTTTGTCGAAATATTGAGACTGTCACCATGCGTTTATTAAGTTTATTCGGAGTTACTTTGCTTCTGCATTATGCCAAGCTTATTAGTGGATCAACACGATGTTGCTCTGTAGGGTAGCCCTCTATGCTCTAGTTATAACTGATATTTAGTATGACATAATAATCATGACAAAAAATTCTGGAATATCTGTTATACTTTCCTCCATAATCCGTTTTTAAATGTGAACATATGAAGCCAGTTGAGAACCAAGATAAACTTGACGCCGAAATACTGACCGTGTCAATAGTTTGTTGTTGCCCAAACACGGTTTTGGTTCTGGACTGGCTTCATATGTTTAAAATAAACGATTTTGCACAAATGCACTACTATACTTCAAGATGCTGTTATTATCAGGGTCGAATATAAACAGCTTTTTCTAAACAAATGTTGGTTTCCTGAAATATATTTACCTCTACAAATTTTCTATAATATATTCCCTTCCATATATGGTATAAATTAACAGAGATCATGATTTTGGCAATTACGTCAAAATTTAATTTAAATGGTGTAGTTCAGCGAATCCATTCCCCATGTTGTATGAATGAATAATCCAGTAAAAACAATTTTGAAAGCGAGAGAACTTCCGCTATTTTGGTGGAGACACGGTCGGTTGCACACAAACCGTTGTCTCTGCTTGGCCGAAAGCTAATATGCTGAGCTGCGACCGATGTCGGACATATGGTCGGCTCACCACACGCGAATTAAGTCACCCTTGAATTCTGACTGGATTTTCTCACACTGTCACATAGGATATATTCAGCCAAAGTGAAGAATGGGCGTGATGGACGATTAGAATGATTTGACGCAGTGTATTTTTTAGTTTCCCAATCCTCTCAAATTGTTATAGTCACTAACTTTAAAGTATGTAGTTTTACTTTTGATCAGTGGTAATATTGAATAGCTCAACTTCAAGATCCTCATGGTACTCATATGAACAGTCACAATCAAAGCGTGACTGAGATACATCTTTTTTTTAGATGACGATTCTATAACGAATATTATGGATTAAGAATACTGATCAGCGATACGGATTTGATCTGTTTGGAACATCATGATGTCTTGCCGGCATCATTGAAAACTGTTGACCGCTTCTCTCTTGCAGGAAACAAGCCTATGTTTATGTATACTATGATTGTCTTTTTGAATTTGGTGCTAATACTGTTATGTGGAAAATGGAATAGGTCTTTGGATTATGGACGCGGATATTCTCTAATGGACGACGGCTGGATTATGAATGACGGACTAGACGCTTGTAATCACATGTCTGTATCTGTATGTCTGTGTCTGTGTCTGTGTCTGCACGAAAAGAAGGAGAGAGAGCTAAATAAGGATGACCCAATCACAATATAGACCAACATTCTTTTATGGACGACAGGTCAGTATCGAATGTCGGATCTGTCACTTGTTATTCACGCATATTACAGCAGACGAATCCATATTATATTTGAACTATTTCTTCGGCTAATCAGTTATATTATATTCTGCAGTCACGCTATGTACAGATATTCAGCAGAAATTCAGTAAAATTATTAAAAACATTTGTTGTTGTAACCTGGCCATTGTGTGAAACAAGTGGTGCGTGTAATATACCCTCAATGCGAGACATATAGTTGTACAATAAAAATACAATATAAAACTGCACTGACTGACCTAGATGACTGCAGGTTGCAATGTCATGATGTAAACAAACATGGCTGCTGAGGGCTCGATGGTTCTGCCAGCGACAGAACTGGAAATGAAGAATATGGAGGAGCGGGGTTCCAGTAAGTTGTGGGTTCGAATCCCATCCGCGCCACATTATTTTTTATTACGGTACATTTGACGGATCATTTGTGGATTAATGCCGCCAGGTGGACATTGTATTTTGATGTTTTATTTTTGTTACATATATTTTAATTATCCTGTTGTTTAGTTCTATTTTGCAAATATGTTTGGTGTACCAGTTTCTTTCGATCACAGTCAACAGTGGCTTTGTTGCATAATACGGTGGAGGCAAACTAACACAATTATGATTTTGAAATATACACTGAAGGTATAGATGTTGCGGCATTTTGTATGATGAATCCGAATCTGCTTGTTCTCAGACTAATTTTACATATTGAAACATCAAAACTGCTAATTATTAAACCCTAATGACCAAGTCATTTGAGCATTTGGTGTTAATCACTGCCGGAGTAGGAAGGCCGTGTTCCCGCCCCCTCCTTATATCATATATTCCTAGGCTGAGTAAAACGACACTTTCTGCAAGATATAGTTAGCTTTTAAGGTAGAGCTTGACTCAAGGGTATAATGTGGTAAGTTTCAGCCCCCTAGCTCAAGGGGTAAGAAAAATAATTACGGGGGGAGGGGGGACATTTCGCCCCCCCTCCCCCAGGCCACAACAGGTCCCAAAAGCCCTGGCCAGATGGAGTTAATATGCGCAGTCATGTACTTCGCTCTATCGCCATCGCTCTAGCGCTCTATCGCCATCGCTCTATCGCTCTATCGCCATCGCTCTATCGCTCTATCGCCATAGCTCTATCGCTCTATCGCCATCGCTCTATCGCATCGCTCTATCGCTCTATCCCTCGCTCTATCGCTCTATCGCTCTATCGCCATCGCTCTATCGCTCTATCGCCATCGCTCTATCGCTCTATCGCCATCGCTCTATCGCCATAGCTCTATCGCTCTATCGCCATCGCTCTATCGCCATCGCTCTATCGCCCTATGGCACGATGGCGAAGCGACGATGGCCCCTCTCGGCCATCATAATTTTGAGTGTTATAATTTGTAGTAAGCACAGTTCTTCTCAGAATGTGTTTGGTTCCATTGAGCCAGTGCTGTGTGTGGACAGTGCCTCTTCTGATTACCCATAGTCCCTCCCTTCTAGCAACCACCGCTGCACTAAGCCCATTTCGACGATGACAGATATATTTATTGGCTGCAGATCATCTCTATCCCGACAAAAGTTCCATCTGACGAAAAAATCTACTATGGGTCCCCAATTGCAACCACCTCGCTGGGGGTCTAATAACACCCCAGCCACCAGTCAGATTTTTGGACCGGATTCGGGGACTTCGCGCACATCGCCGGAAGTGACATCATATATAGTAAAATAGATGTTTACCGAACATTTCACTTACTTTTCAAATCTGCATAATACCTCTGTTGACCTAGCGTTAAAAAGAATTATCTGGAGATAATTTTCCCTGTTTATCTGGACAGAGCATGTGAAAAGTAGTTCGCTCATGTGCAACACTAAAGGAGTTGTTCGGCCGCATTCAAACTGAACCGTGCGTTGGTTGGTTTCCCCTATACGTCATAGCAACGTAGTAAAGGTCAACTTCCGCTATTGGTGGCAGGGATGGTAATGGATTCTGCGAAATGGAGCACACGCTGTGGGGATGTTGCTCCAATTGGCGTCACCTGTTCTTTTGACCTCTCGACTTTTTCTTCTTCAGCTTACCCACAGTGAGCTCAATACTTTCCTGACAATGTTTCATGAAATTTCGACCAAAAACGTGGTCACACGAGGCGGACAATCACACAAGCAAACAAACAGAAAGGGTTACTATATTATAATGATATTGGCAATATTGTAATTATGAACATATGTTGTCTTCGTCTATAGAGATAATTGTTTCGATAAATGGCGATGACATCTTGCTACATACGGCGAGTGTGTTTTGTCAAACACATTGACATGGCAAGGTCAGGCATACATGTATAATAATGTACGTATTTCGATATCAAATCCAGTTCAGGTTCACTCATGCATATCCAATGACTTGCGGCACAACTGACGCAACCAAATACTTAAGTATATGTTTTGCAAACTTATTTATTCCATTAAGATAACAAAGAGTAATTTGAGTTTTCATTAGGACCAGAATTAGCAAATTAATTTGTACAATTGAACTTAAATGCGCATGCTCCTTTATGCACGAGGGCCTTAATTACAATGCATTGTCTATGGTTATGAACTCATCAAGAGAATGAAGGACTGGCGCAATACTACTCATCCAAGCAGATTATATGATCGCTACTTCCAGCTTGTCGATTTTGGCGCATACAATTAATCGACTGACGAAACTAGATGTTCCGCTTTGACTGATCCACACATTACGAGAAACAGACTGAAATAACTCATTTGATTTTTGAATCCATGAGTTGTCCACCCTTGGACAAGGACATACAGTTTGAAACACTTTCAAACGAACGCGAAGTAACGATACTATGCTGTTAGAAGAAGCGTAGGTTGAATCCACTCTCATTTTTGGGTACACTGATCTTCGACCATTTTCCCCTCGTACATTTCGAAGTCATTTCTCAGTTATGGCATACTGCCGGGTTTCATCATCTGTGACCCTCATTGATAAACATCTTTTGACTGATGGGTGTAGCATACCTCGCTATATTGATGAATATCGTCAGATATTCAAATACGGTCCAGATAAGGCTCATAAGGTCCTGATAAATGTCTGTAGAAGAAATCAGGCAAGGCTAGTTTAGAGTTTGTGTCTCTGTGAACTTTAACTGATCCAATACTAATTAATACGGAACAAACATATTTAAACTTTGTCGAGGATCGAAGGCTTATGCATGAAAATATATTTATGTTGGTGAGATAAATTTTCCAGATATTAAAAAACATATCAGTTATGTCCATCTGCCTATCAAGTGATATGTGATAATTTGAACACCGTGAAATTAGTGCAAGTTTAAAATGTTCAAACAGTATACTTTCAATAAACGTTTCAGTAGAACATGCATTAAAAGCTAAACGGTGAGGCAACATGTTGTAAATTCCCATAGCTGACGATGACATGAATAAAAATATATGTCGAAATATTAACGTACAAAATGATTCTCGCTAATATTTCCGGAGTCATCCTCCTCCAGAATTAAATATCATACTTTATTTCTGGGTACCTTAAACTTTCACCTTTGGGTCCCAACTTCTTGTGGTCCAGTAATCCAGTGGCTTTCCTACGAGCTTTGATCGTTTAACTCTTGATGCATAGATTCTATTGGAAATAGGGGAGATTGGGGTACACTGGAACATTTTTCACCTTTTTGCAAAAATCTCTGCTACAGTTGCTCTGTAGGGCAGCCCTCTATGCTCTAGTTATAACTGATATTTAGTATGACATAATAATCATGACAAAACATTCTGGAATATCTGTTATACTTTCCTCCATAATTCGTTTTTAAATGTGAACATATGAAGCCAGTTGAGAACCAAGATAAACTTGACGCCGAAATACTGACCGTGTCAAGATTTTGCTCAAATGCACTACTATACTTCAAGATGCTGTTATTATCAGAGTCGAATATAAACAGCTTTTTCTAAACAAATGTTGGTTTTCTGAAATATATTTACCTCTACAAATTTTCTATAATATATTCCCTTCCATATATGGTATAAATTAACATAGATCATGATTTTGGCAATTACGTCAAAATTTAATTTAAATGGTGCAGTTCAGCGAATCCATTCCCCATGTTGTATGAATGAATAATCCAGTAAAAACAATTTTGAAAGCGAGAGAACTTCCGCTATTTTGGTGGAGACACGGTCGGTTGCACACAAACCGTTGTCTCTGCTTGGCCGAAAGCTAATATGCTGAGCTGCGACCGATGTCGGACATATGGTCGGCTCACCACACGCGAATTAAGTCACCCTTGAATTCTGACTGGATTTTCTCACACTGTCACATAGGATATATTCAGCCAAAGTGAAGAATGTGCGTGATGGACGATTAGAATGATTTGACGCAGTGTATTTTTTAGTTTCCCAATCCTCTCAAATTGTTATAGTCACTAACTTTAAAGTATATAGTTTTACTTTTTCCATTGATCAGTGGTAATATTGAATAGCTCAACTTCAAGATCCTCATGGTACTCATATGAACAGTCACAATCAAAGCGTGACTGAGATACATCTTTTTTTTAGATGACGACTCTATAACGAATATTATGGATTAAGAATACTGATCAGCGATACGGATTTGATATTTTTGGAACATCATGATGTCTTGCCGGCATCATTGAAAACTGTTGACCGCTTCTCTCTTGCAGGAAACAAGCATATGTTTATGTATACTATGATTGTCTTTTTGAATTTGGTGCTAATACTGTTATGTGGAAAATGGAATAGGTCTTTGGATTATGGGCGCGGATATTCTCTAATGGACGACGGCTGGATTGTGAATGACGGACTAGACGCTTGTAATCACATGTCTGCATCTGTATGTCTGTGTCTGTGTCTGTGTCTGCACGAAAAGAGGGAGAGAGAGCTAAATAAGGATGACCCAATCACAATATAGACCAACCTTCTTTTATGGACGACAGGTCAGTATCGAATGTCGGATCTGTCACTTGTTATTCACGCAGATTACAGCAGACGAATCCATATTATATTTGAACTATTTCTTCGGCTAATCAGTTATATTATATTCTGCAGTCACGCTATGTACAGATATTCAGCAGAAATTCAGTAAAATTATTAAAAACATTTGTTGTTGTAACCTGGCCATTGTGTAAAACAAGTGGTGCGTGTAATATACCCTCAATGCGAGACATATAGTTGTACAATAAAAATACAATATAAAACTGCACTGACTGACCTAGATGACTGCAGGTTGCAATGTCATGATGTAAACAAACATGGCTGCTCAGGGCTCGATGGTTCTGCCAGCGACAGAACTGGAAATGAAGAATATGGAGGAGCGGGGCTCCAGTAAGTTGTGGGTTCGAATCCCATCCGCGCCACATTATTTTTTATTACGGTACATTTGACGGATCATTTGTGGATTAATGCCGCCAGGTGGACATTGTATTTTGATGTTTTATTTTTGTTACATATATTTTAATTATCCTATTGTTTAGTTCTATTTTGCAAATATGTTTGGTGTTCCAGTTTCTTTCGATCACAGTCAACAGTGGTTTTGTTGCATAATACGGTGGAGGCAAACTAACACAATTATGATTTTGAAATATACACTGAAGGTATAGATGTTGCGGCATTTTGTATTGCAAGCTGGTTGTTTCAGGTCAATCCGAGGGTGATGAATCCGAATCTGCTTGTTCTCAGACTAATTTTACATATTGAAACATCAAAACTGCTAATTAACCCTAATGACCAAGTCATTTGAGCATTTGGTGTTAATCACTGCCGGGGTAGGAAGGCCGTGTTCCCGACCCCTCCTTATATCATATATTCCTAGGCTGAGTAAAACGACACTTTCTGCAAGATATAGTTAGCTTTTAAGGTAGAGCTTGACTCAAGGGTATAATGTGGTAAGTTTCAGCCCCCTAGCTCAACAGGTAAGAACAATAATTACGGGGGGAGGTGGGGGGACATTTCGCCCCCCCCCCCCAGGCCAAAACAGGTCCCTGGCCAGATGGAGTTAATACGACTTACATGTAGCTATGATCGCGATAAAATCTGGATAACCAGTTCTATCGCCTGACAACGTATCCCCGGATGTAGTTGTTCATGGGCAACCTATACTACTATACTAGTATCAGTTGTTCCTGGACAACTCACAGCAATATATGTTGTCCATGGACAACCTGTTCCAGTAATGGGTGGGGTCCTATTCCTTTTCACACTCGGGAACCCCACGCGTGTCCCAGTTAGTCGCCTCTTACGACAAGCTCTCTGATGGGCTGAGATCTATTCTTACCATAACATAGGTTGTGCACATTGGGTGGTTTGGCGATTTTGCTATCTTACACAGTAATGTGACAATATCGTAAATGGAATCATATGGAAAAAAATGTTCGAAATACACAAACAACTGCAATATTTTGTGATGTGGGTTGTATTTCATGTAAATCGAAAGACATATTGTATAACATACATTATAGGTGCTGGAAAATATGTCTGGTTTACAAAACATAATCATTTTATGAACAACTTTCTGCAAAATTACATCAAAATTGGATTATGGAATACTGCTCGCAAACCAAAATTGAAAAATGTGAATTCACAGAAACATAATGATTAGTGGATCAAACATGATGTTCTGATGTTAACGTTAATTTTGGGACATATAGTAGCTCAACTCGAAAAATAAACCTCCGTTTGGGACTGTGCCGCTTGCCTATAATGGTGTACAGTGTTATTGTCATAAAGAATAACGTGTTGTACCATGTCTGTTGCCACGAGGGGAAAATACATGATGGCTGTACATGGATAGTCACACATGTTCAGCTAATCATATCGTAGTTAGTTATATCGTCGCTATATGGTCGAAATATTGCTGAATGCGACGTTAAACCCTAACTCACTCAAACCAGAAAGAATAAATGTACGCAACTCCACCTAAATTGTATAAGCCAAATCTCTCAAAGTCTATGAACGGAACTTGAAATATCGCATTTGCCTTTTACTACAATAGGTTCAACAGTTACAGGAACGATAGTTTTAACCTAGGCGAAGAAAATCTTTAACTCTATGACGTCCATGCACGAGCAGTCTTTAACAGATGATGGCTACCACTGTGGTATGAATGCAGAAACAACGATTAAGTTAATTATAAGAAAGGTTAAGCTGATATGTTCAATACATAGCAGTACAAATATTATGTGTGGGTATTGTAATACGCCCATCCATAAATGAAGTGATACATATACACGTCGTTAATGTTCATCGCATACGAAGTGGTACAGGTTCTTTTTAATGACGTACCTCACTTTGCAATTCATACATCACAAGGCAACTCATCAAGACGACACGGTCCTTTGAGTATGAACCGGTTTGTATGTTCAGCCATGGCAGGAGAGCGATGTCCGGGATAAGAGGCATGTATCGACTCTGTAATTCCCATGTATATCCATTTGACGCCAAGATTGGCGACACCAGAAAGATTCTCGGAGTTCTAACAGTAGTTTTTCTCATGCGTTATATGTCCAGTGGATTAGACCGTTTACCAATCATTGTGACTGCCGTTTTGCGACTTCTAAACCTGGTGCCGAATGAAGCGCTGGTCGGCATCGTACCGCACAGGTATTTGTTCCATCGATCTAAATACGAACTTGCATTCGATACATATTTCCTGGTTTGGGCCGTTTTTTACTATCTGGCGGTCAGGCAGTTCATGATTTTCCAACAGATGACTTGATAGGGCTATTACATCATCGCTTTGAACTATTTGCATCTAATACCGCTCATCGTACCGCACAGGTATTTGTTCCATCGATCTAAATACGAACTTGCATTCGATACATATTTCCTGGTTTGGGCCGTTTTTAACTATCTGGCGGTCAGGCAGTTCATGATTTTCCAACAGATGACTTGATAGAGCTATTACATCATCGCTTTGAACTATTTGCATCTAATACCGCTCAAGCCGGTACTAAGGGTCGTGCGGTCATTTCAGTCAATATGTCCACACGAACAACTGCAATAAAAGCGTGGCTGGAATGCAAATCTTCACAGGGATCACTTTTGCTTCTGCTGATGTTTTATGAAATATGCAGTCAGTATATTTGTCTGTTGGGTCAGATGACTTTTTGTCAGGACGTCGGCATCGTTATTCCACCACGCTTTTAATGTTGTGTTTAATAACTAATGATGCCATTGAGTTGTTCGTTAATGTTACATATGGCTACCTTGTTGTATAGCACAAATGTGTAAATATACCTCCAGGTAGTATAGGTTTACACACCAACATATGTTTTAGGGCGTGTGTGGTGCATGTATCTGACAGTGTGTATCTAAGCCGCTAATTTACGAAACAAGGAAAAACAGAACACTTATTTAACTTCAGTAAGCGCTGCGTTCTTTCAGGCATTGTTAATAAACTATTAGGAAAATACCAACTGTTGTCAACAGTTTAATGTCACCCTGCACTGCCACGCCATGAGATTGCAGGTTGAGAGCACATCATCTCTCTGTGATCCCCGAGTCGTGCTCAGTCCGTTCAGGAGGGGATGTTCTTGGTACATCCAGGTGCTCTTGATGCTAGAACAATGGACCTATAAACATTCGCAATATCGTCACCGCATTCACGCCTTATCGGCTGAAGACAACCGATGCTTCCGTCATTTAAAGAACAGAGTGCTTTGATTGTGGCGTCTGTTCCCCATTTTATTCCCTTGGATTGATCCTGTACTTGAAGCGACTGTAGCTTTCTGTCGTGTTGAGCATAAAGAATCGCCAAACAAAACTGCACATAGAATATCTGTCGATCGACACATATTGTGGTAGTATTCACCACGTCCGCATGCTCACAAACGTACTTTAAAGAATTTCTATAGGCTTGCAGGTCAATGTGGGAAATCAGTAGCATAGTCTCAGTAGACGTTGCATTTTCTTGTGTACAATCGTCAAATGCTTTCTGCAAACAGTCCACCGCAGCCGAAACTGACCCATTGCAGGAGTTTTCAAGGTCTTCTGGAGATACAGCACCACTAACTAAACTAAATGCGCTGAACAACGGATTGATACAGTTTCGGATAATTTGACCTTCGTGTTGTTGGGTCCGTGGACAAACTCCATGCACGGTGCCGTATTCCACAATCGCCATAATCAACAGCATCGCAACGCGCAAGATGACACGCTCCATCCTATTTCTGTGTCTACTCAACTGAGAAAACTGCGCAGGTACGCTCAAAATACGTCAAGATGTGTGTTTGAATTCCCCAAGCGTATAACTGTATAATAATAATACTACGTTTTCCTCGTTTGCCACTCACCGATTTATGTGAACAAAGGCTGCTGATATGCATGATGACATAACATGTACACAGTACGTGTCGCGTTATTATTCGTAAACTGAGTATGGGGGGCATGTAAGGCTTTATATATTTCCGTTAGCCAACCGTGACCACCACAACATGCCGGTGTTAATAAACAGCACATCTTTTTTCTCTTATATGTGGGCACATCATATTTTATATATAAAATCCAGTTAGAACGATTGGGCTTTGAGCAATTCTAAATATTTTCCTATTGATGCGATCCCTGATTTCACAAAAATTGAAGACACTGGAGCAAATGGATAATACAGCTAGACCAAAGTTATCGCTGTGATGATTTGTATCGCAGCCGCTTTTCTTATTGTAGCTGTTCATGTGGACATTCTGAATGACATGACCACGCGGCCCCTGGTACCGGCTTGAGCAGTTATAGATACGAATATCTCACAGCGATTATAGCCCATTCTAGTCATCTGTTGGGAAATGATGAACTTTGTGACCGCAGACAGAAACAAACAATGGTGATCATAAATGTATATTTCTTTATATTGAAAAAAAGACATGCGATTTTTTTTAAATTTTCTCATTAATTTCTATTGAAGTGGGTTGGGTACCTCGGCAACAGCTATTGTAGAATATAAATGTTTCCGGGCGAAATTGTTTTGGGACTACGTACATACTCTTTTGTGCAAATGGGAATGGTTATACCAAAGTCGACGCCGCTGATGGTCCTGCAAATTGCGCGTCGTTTTAATGCTTTCCTTTGATTTTTTCGCATTATATTCCTCAGGTAAAAGGTAAATAACTGTTCGTGGTTGGCATGGTTTTGTCTATGAGCATATCGACTAAGACCGATATCGATAGCATTAGGCCAATGTGACGTCATTTGAAACCCAGTGGTATTTCTGTTTACATTCTCGTGCAGCCTCTCAATCAGGAAATTACACACATTGCCCTATAATGTGATACAACTTCTTTTACTTGTTTACAAATTTTTGCCAAAACAACATTCCACTTTAATGGGCCCACTTCATCAATATTAATGTTGTAGCCTCGAGCTCGGCATAACTGTGCTTCAGACAGCTATCGTCATCCACGCGTAATAATTATAAACGAGAAAAGAAATCCGAGCAGCTTACGTTGCATCTTGACTCCAGGGCCCTATCTTCCACGCGAACGGACCTCCGCCTGAATGGGTTGCTGGTGACTAGCCTCTTCTACTGGCCGTTACTAAAGTCTGTCAATTTTAATAAGTCGTCTACTCTGGAGCTTGTCAAAAATAAATAGTTACCTCTGTATCAATTTTCTTTTTTGCAGCTTCTATAACAAACTGAACTCTACACAATGAATAGCTTTACGTCGTGATATTGATAAAACATCACGTTTGAAATAACTTTGCAGTTCTCTCCATATAAAACTGCACTATGCTTGCTTCATGTACCGGAGCTCAATTACACAGGGAGACGTCACGATGTATTCGTGAGCAGTATATAAAGGTGATATGGAGGCCGATTTAGAGTTATCTCCCCCTAAATCCTAGACCAGCAATCGGCCTCCGGCTGCCCTTTTACTACTTATCAAATTGATGTCACTATGACGTCACATCTGGTCACGTGACATTCGGGTCACAGGTCACATCCAGGGCAAAGGTCACTTCCGGTACGAATAAGGGGAGATAACCAGGAATTGTTCCAACAGATTTATCTGCCCCTAAATCCTAGACCAGATGCCCTTTTACTACTTATCAAATTGACGTCTCTATGACGTCACATCCGGTCACGTGACATCCGGGTCACAGGTCACATCCGGGTCAAAAGGTCACTTCCGGTCACGTGATAGCCCAGCAAGAGTTATCTGCCCCTACATTAGGCCCCATGGAGCCGTAGCTGCCTTTACACCAATTTGCGATCAAGGGGTATCAATTTCCTCTCAAAGGTCAAGGGTATCAATTTGCTCTCAAAGGCCAAGGATGGGTGTATGTAAAAGTAGATTCGAGTTTGAACATATAAAAAGCGAAACACGGACTTTACCCCTAAAATAGGGAAAACCCCTATCAACCAGATCTAGAGGGGCTAATATGGCTTCCCGGCGGGTCGGGGCCTGCCGAGAGAGGAAGGTTGGGTTTGTGGGTGTTTTTAAAACTGGGATTGGGTTTGAACATATAAAAAGCGGATTTGGTTTGAACATATGAAAAGCGGAACACGGACTTTACCCCTAAAATAGGGAAAACCCCTATCAACCAGGTCCAAAAGGTCTAATATCGGTCTCCCGGATTATCGAGGCCTGCCGACAGAGGTAGGGTGGGGGAGTGGGTGCATGTAAATTGAGGATTTGTCCCCGAAAATATAAAAAGCGAAAGCGCTCCTCCAGGGCCATCAAGTCATATGTGGGTGCATGCAAAATTAGGATTTGTCCCGAAAATATAAATAGCGGAATACGGACTTTATCCCTAAAATAGTGGAAACTCCTATCAACCATGTCCAACAAGGGCTAATATCGGTCCCCCGTCTTATCGGGGACTGGCTATCAAGTCATGGGTGGGTGTATGTAAAATGAGGATTCGTGTCCGAAAATATAAAATGCGAAACACGGACTTTACCTCTACAGTAGGGACCTGATTCGCACATTTGCATCTATACGGGAAAATGTCTGTATAGGGTATGGGGGTGGTCATTTTTTTGTGGATTTTACTATGGGTTGTGAGGTCTTGTTTTCTTCGTCTCACCACGTAAAACACGATGGAAAAGGTCTCGGAGCTAAGCGGTCAAATTTTTCGAAAAGTTCACGGAGGTCTGAATAGACCTAGAGGCCTCCTGGCTCAGTGGAGAGGTCCATACTGGACAATTCACACAAGTTCATTGCGATATGGGTTGAGGGATCTTGTTTTTCACGTCTCACAACGTAAAACACGATGGGTGGGGTCCCGAAGCTAAGCGGTGAAATTTTTCGAAAAGTTCACCGATGTCTTGATAGGCCATAGGCCTACTGGCTCAGTGGGGAGGTCCATACTGGGCAAGTCACACATGTTCACTGTGATATGGGTTGTGGGATCTTGTTTTTCAAGTCTCAACACGTAGAATACGATGGGTAGGGTCCCGAAGATGAGCGGTGAAGTTTTTTTAAAAAGTCACTGTGCGCATGCGTAGTGGGTAAATAGCGCTGGGCGGACATTTTGGGGTCTAGGTGAGCCCTTTGTGGTCCGATGGTGTCGTATGAGCTCTTATTTTGAAGCTCTCTTGGAAGAGCATGCGACTGGGCTAATGTGTCGTCCGTTTTCAATGTTCTGCGCATGCGCAGTCTGGCCGTAGTATAGAAAGCAGGCATTTTGGGGTGCGTGGGGGTGTGTTTGGGGTAGAGATGGCCCACTATTGGTCCGAGTGGGGTGGTGGGAGGTGTGAAAGTGAAGCTTTTGTGGGGTAGAGTCAGAATGATCTCTTTTTTATTGCAAGTCGCGTCAATCTGCGCATGTAGTAAGTAAAGTGGTTATTTCAGGCGTGCGTGGGGATGTGTTTGGGGTAGAGATGGACCACTATTGGTCCGAATGTGTCGTGAGAGGTGTCATTTTGTAGCTCTCGGGGAGTAGACCCCGATTAAAGGTATGTCCACAGCATCTGTGGCGTCATCTGTGACGTCATCAGTAGGAGCAGTAGCCAAAGTGGGCATCTTGGGGCATTGAAAGAAGGTATTTGTTGTAGAGATGAACCATCCTTGGTCCGAATGCGTCCTGTGGGGTGTCATCTTGTAGCCTTTGGGGTGGAGACCACGATTTGAGGAATGTTCACGTCATCTGTGACGTCATTGATGATGTCATCAGTAGGAGTACTAGCTAAACTAGGCATTTTAGGGCAGTGAAGGAAGGTATTTGGTGCAGAGATGGACCATCTTTGGTCCGGATGCGTCGTGAGGGGTATCAAAGTGAAACTCTCGAGGTGTAGACCTGATGGATGCCCATGTTATCTATTACGTCATTGGTGACGTCATCAGTGTTTTAGATTAAGGAAGGTGTTGGAGGTAGACAGGGACGAACCCTGGTCCGCATGGATCGTTTGAGGTGTCATCTTGTAGTTCTCGACATGCAGACGCATCGACACACTTGGTGGTCGCATCGTGCTATGCATGCGCAGTTGGGCAGTAGTAACGAAAGATGTCAATTTGGGCGTTGGCAATGATATATTTAGTCAATCAGGGGACCAATCATTGGCCCAAATGGCCCGGTTGTGGTATCCTAGTGAAGCTTTCGTGGGATAGAGTCAGACTGGCGTGTTTTTTTAATTGAAAGTCGCGCCAATATGCGGATGCGCAGTTGGGGTGTAGTAAGTAAAGTGGTCATTCTGGAGGTGCGCAGGGGTATATTTGAGCGCTTGAGGGACCATTCTTTGTCCGAATGCGTCGTGTGAGGTGTTCTTTTTTAGCTCTCGGGGTGTAGACTGTGATTTGAAGGATGTCCACGTCATCTGTGGCGTTATTGGTGACGTCATCAGTAGGAGTAATAGCCAAAGTGGGCATTTTGGGGTGCGAAGGAAGGTGTTTGGGGTAGAGATGGACCATCCGTGGTCCAAAATGATCTTGTGGGATGTCATCTTGTAGCCCTCGGCATGTAGACGACACGAATGGTATGGTGTTTGTTGGTAGTCGCATCGTGCCACGCATGCGCAGTTGGCAGTAGTAGCGAAACATGTCATTTGGGACGTACGTGGGAGTGTGTTTGAGTGATTAAGGGACCACTATTGGTCCGATTGGGGTGTGGGAGGTATCATAGTGAAGCGCTCGTAGAGTAGACTCCGACTAGATGGATGTGAAGTGGAAGTCAGGCAATGGCCCGCATAGGCAGACAAAGCATTGTGGGAAAAGGGCATTGGGAGGAACGTTATGGGGTCGAGATGGACCAAAATTGGCCTGAATGGGTCGGGTGAACTATCAATTTGAAGCACCCGTGGCTCCGACTGGAGGGGTTGAGTCGTAGAAATGAGGCGTAGATATTTCATCAAAGTATAGCGGATAGCGATTGTCGTGAATGACAACAAGTTCAGCAATGTTCATATAGTTTATTATCCCCAATGTTTCATCATACACAGGCTGAGGGAGCCGCTCTGGGTATGTTTATTATGTTCACAGAAAAATCAAGTTGAAATATCAAACACCATGTTTTGTTATTTGACGCACCGTCACAATACGTACAGGTGTTTACAGAGCTCAAGTCAACGATCAGCATGTAGACATATAGAGTATGTACGGCATATTATGGTATTCATCAGTGCCTGTCGGGGGGGGAATCCGTTCATCCGAGGGAGTGGTCGATCAGTTTACCCACGAAGAACGTAACATTGGTAACCCTCTCCACTGCCCACTTGGTGCTGCGACGTTGACGTTGTTCTCATTCCAAGGGATCCACGGTGTCCAGTTTCTCCAGCATCGTCTCTAGCGACGCCCGGTTAATGATGTTGAAAGGATGGACGTACACTTGGTTGTTGGCAATGGAATAGAAATAGCGCAGTTGATCAGTCATCTTATGGCGTAAGATGTACCCGAAAGCGACGTTTAATTTGAAGGCCGTGGGTTGGTGATTGAAGATGGCTTCCACGTAGCTGCGTAGACGGGCGAGGTCGGTCAGTCGGAAATTTTAGATGTTTTGAACAGGGCGATGACGTATCATGGGCCATTAGCGCCGATAGATGTCACTCACTGGATGGTCTTCGTGTAACAGATCGCTAGGAACATTTATGGATTCGTCCGCGAATTCTACTTTGCTCTCCACGTCGCACAAAATCTGGCCCAAGGTCTTGTCGTCGGAATTTGACTGTTGAATTATGGCGACAACATCAGCATCCGTCCTCTTGCGATGGGTGGGAGTTCCAGCTGTCTCGATACTGGTGCCTGCGGGCTCCTCTACCTACGAACGTGGATGCGGAACAGGGTGTTGTGTGCGTTGGTGTCACAGCAACTGACTGGTCAGTTTGAAAAGCCGACCACATTCCTCGCATGGATGCCTGGGTGGTCCATGAATTGAACGCTCATGGCGCCGTAAATGATCCGGGCGCTGAAACGACAGTGTACATATCGTACAACTATATCGGGCTGTTCCGTCGTACTTGGTTGCCTCATTGCGGCGCAAGTCGTGCAAACGAGTGAAAGATTTCGAGCACGTAGTACAAGTGAACTTCTTGGTGGTTGACAGAGTGTCTGATGAAACGGTCAGACCGCTTCCCTTTTATAGCAGGCTAGCTGGTGATCTATTTTTAGCACACTCTGTTCAACTACCCTCAAGTCGAGGACCGAGATGTACTGGTGTACAACTGAGCCGCACTGCGCGCGTGTTTGTGTGTGTGTGTGTGTGTGTGTGCGTGCGTGTGTGTGTGTGTGAACGAGCACGTGACCGGAATGACCTTTGACCCCTGTGCATGCGATACCGGATATTAACAATGGTGCGCAGGGTCAAAGGTCACTTCCGGTCACGTGAACGGAACCGGACGTGACTGAGCCGCATTGCGCGCCCACACATACACGCACACACGCGCACGCAATGCCGATCAGTCGTACACCAGTACATCTCGGTCCTCGACTTTGGGGTATTTGAACAGAGTGTTCTAGAAATAAATCACCAGCTAGCGTGCTATAAAAGGGATGCGGCCTGGCCGTTTCATCAGACACTCTGTCAACCACCAAAATGTTCACGTGTACTACGTGCTCGAAATCATTCACTTGTCTGCACGACTTGCGCCGCCATGAGGCTACCAAGTACGACAACCACCCGGTATAGCTGTACGATGTGCACTGTCGTTTCAGCGCCCGGATCATTTACAGCGCCATGAACGTTCAATTCATGGACCACCCAAGCGTCCATGCGAGGAATGTGGCCGGCTTTTCAAAGTGACCAGTCAGTTGGTGCGACACTAACGCACCCCCTGTTCCGCAGCCACGTTTGCAGGTCGAGGAGCTCGTAGGCACCAGTATCGTGACAGCGGGAACTCCCACCCATCGCACGAGGACCGATGATGATGATGTCGCCCTAACTCAACGGTCAAATTCCGACGACAAGACCTTGGCCTAGATTTTGTACGACGTGGAGGGCAAAGCACACTTCGCGGACGAACCCATACATGTTACAGACCATCCAGTAAGTGACATCTATCGGTGCCATTGGCCCATGATCCAGCACTGTTTCCACCGTCATCGCCATATTCAAGATATCTACAATTTTCGACTGACCTACCTCGCCCGTCTACGCAGCTACGCGGAAGCCATCTTCAATGACCAAACTACGGCCTTCAAATTAAATGTCGCTTTTGAGTACATCCTACGCCATAAGTTGACGGATCAACTGCGCTACATCTATTTCAGTGTACGGCCATCCTTTCACCATCATTAACCGGGCGTCGCTAGAGACGATGCTGGAGAAACTAGACACCGTGGATCCCTTGGAATGGGCACAACGTCAACGCCCCAACACCAAGTGGACAGTGGAAGGGTCACCAATGTTACGTTCTTCGTGGCTAAACTGATCGACCACACACCTCGGATGAACGGATTCACCCCAGACAGGCACTGATGAATACCATAACATGCCGTACATATTCTATATGTCTACATGCTAATCGTTGACGTTGTCAACGCCAGGTGGTGATGGTGGTGGTGTGTGACTGTGTGTGGTGATGGTAATAGTGGTGTGTGGTGGTGTCTGTACATATAGGGATTAACTCATGTCCATCATCATTCCATATGTATTGGTCTAGTAATCAAAATTTCGCTATCACTCGTACAGATGACGTCACCAATGCCGTCACAGATGACATGGAAATCACTCAAGTCGTGGTCTACACCACGGGAGCTTCAAGATGACACCCTACACTCCATCTTTGTATGAGATATAGAACCACAATCTCTCAAATATACCTCTGCGCACCTCAGCAATGCACACTTTACTTCCTACACCCCAAATGCGCAAACAAGTGTTTCAAGACATGTTGCCGTTACAGTATTCTGGCCTGCTCGACGACGCTTAGGCCAAAAGCGATTCTGGTCGAAGATTAAACTTTCTCAAACAACGGCTTCTGATTGGACAAGAGCCTACAAGAATTGTAAACATACCCATATTGACTCCCACAACCAAGTGCACGATTTCATCAGACACTCTGTCAACCACCAAGATGTTCACTTGTACTACGTGCTCGAAATCATTCACTCGTCTGCACGACTTGCGCCGCATTGAGGCTACCAAGCACGACGGAAGCGCCCGGTATGGCTGTACGAGGTGAGGAAAACTATTTATTCGCCTGGACAGTCTACGGTGACACCAGCGGAGAGTGCATGGGGCACCCAAGCATCCATGCGAGGAATGTGGTCGACATTTTAAACTGACCAGTCAGTTGCTGCGACGCCATCGCGCACGACACCTTGTCCCGCAACCACGTTTGCAGGTAGAGGAGCCCGTAGGCACCAGTATCGAGACAGCGGGAACTCCCACCCATCGCACGAGGGCCGATGATGATGTCGCCCTAATTCAATAGTCAAATTTTTACGACAAGAACTTGGGCCAGATTTCGTACGACGTGGAGGACGAAGTATACTTCGCGGACGAACTCATAAATGTTCCTAGCGATCTGTTACAAGAAACCCATCCAGCGAGTGACATCTATCGGTGCCATTGGCCCATGATCCGGCACTGTTTCCACCGTCATCGCCATATTCAAGATATCTACAATTTCCGACTGACCGACCTCACCCGTCTACGCAGCTACATGAAAGCCATCTTCAATGACCAACCTACGGCCTTCAAATTAAATGTCTCTTTCGGGTACATCTTGCAGTATAAGATGACGGATCAACTGCGCTATTTCTATTCCAGTGCCAACAACCAAGTGCACGACCATCCTTTCACCATCATTAACCGGGCGTCGCTAGACACGATGCTGGAGAAACTGGACACCGTGGATCCCTTGGAATGGGCAAAACGTCAACTTCCCAACACCAAGTGGACAGTGGAGAGGGTCACCAATGTTACGTTCTTCGTGGCTAAACTGATCGACTACTTTCTCGGATGAACGGATTCATCCCCGACAGGCACTGATGAATACCATAACATGCCGTACATATTCCATATGTCTACATGCTGATCGTTTTCTTGAGCTCTGTAAACACCTGTACGTAATGTGACGGTGCGTTAAATAACAAAACATGCTGTTTGATATTTCAACTTAAATAAACTATATGAACAATGCTGAACTTGTTGTTATTCCGCTATACTTGGACGAAATACTTGGCCCCAGATGTCATATATTGCCCTTACGCACTTCCAAAACTGTCCTTTTTCTGCTACTCCACGAGTGCGCATGTAGAGAATGTGCTCCAGTCGGAGCCACGAGTGCTTCAAATTGATAACTCGCCCGACCCATTCAGACCAATATTGGTCCATTTCGACACCATAACGTCCCTTCCGATGCCCTTTTCCCACAGTGCTTTGTCTGTGTATACGGGCCATAGCCTTACTTCCACGACATATCCCTCTAATCGAAGTCTACTCCACGAGTGCTTCACCATGACACCTCCCACGACCCAATCAGACCAATAGTGGTCCCTTAATCACTCAAACACACTCCCACGTACGCCCCAAATGACATGTTTCGCTAATCCTGCCAACTGCGCATGCGTAGCACGATGTAATTACCAACAAACACCATACCATTCGTCTTCTCCATGCCGAGAGCTACAAGATGACACCCCATACGATCCATTTGGACCCCGGATGGTCCATCTCTACCCCAAACACCTTCCTTCACACCCCAAAATGCCCACTTTGGCTATTACTCCTACTGATGACGTCACAGATGACGTGGACCTCCTTCATGTCGCGGTCTACCCCCCGAGAGCTAAAAGAGGACACCTCACACGACGCATTCGGACAAAGAATGGTCCCTCAAGCGCCTGGGGGGGAGGTGGGGGGGAGTTTCAGCTCTCCCTCTTTGTCGTTCCGGAGATAGCACAGAAAGTTCGGTGGGGAGGGAGGGGAGGGGGGGCAGGTAGGGTTAATGACCACACGATTCTGTAATGTTCCTAATGAACGACTACATGATTCTGTAATGTGCCTAATGTCTGACGTATTAATAAACAGAATAGCAGCCTGGGCTTTGCTCTGACACACACGTTGCCGTGATGAGCAAATGTGAGAAAATTTTACAGCCAAACAAGTTTAGCAAGTTTTCTAACTTTAAATCAGATTTAAACCAAAACAGTGAATACTTTTCGTACAAAATATATCTGGAATAAGTAGGTTGTTGGCAAGGTGCCATATGACAGACTGCAAAATGATTTTCGAACAGAATTCATGAGATGAGATAAGCTTTATTTAGAGGCGGGTTTACACACATATAACATTAGCCCATGAAGCCTATTCATGTCGACTGTTTTAAAACAAAGAATTTTCATAACTAAAGAAACATATTAAAGTAATTTATATATATATTATTATTGTTATGTTGAATATTTATTGCTACAGAAGACGAATTATCAGCGGATGTACAAAACTGCCTGAATGGGGTCACGTATCCTTAAAGTTTCCAATGTATGGTATCTTATTATGGGAGTATTATAACCCTACCTGACCTGGGATTTTTGGAACCGGTCCCGGTCAGGAGGGGGTAAAAGGTTCCCACTAAATATATTTCTTACCCTTTGAGCTGGTTGGGTGAAATTTTCCACACTATACGCTTGGGTCAGAAATGTAAGAAAACACCCAAGATGGCTGCTATGATGACGTCATTTTCTTAAAACGCACTTTTTGGGCTGATTTGTCGGCAATATTTTTCGATTTTTTTGTTAAATTATTTGTGTATTTTATGTCGTTTCTGAGATAGCACAGAAAGTTTGATAGCGGGAGCCATTTTGCCCCCGCCCCTCCCCCTCCGGACCTCGTAGGGTTAAGTATTGGGCGTACAAGCATGTAACCCAACAATAAAGTGAAAACCTTAGATTTAGGCTGTGTCACTTTCGGCTGTAGTTCTCTCATAGAGTTCTCTCGAAATCCAGTGATTAGAATTTTATGTCAAAAAAAAATAATTGTGTCTTGCTGATATCATTGAAAACTGTTGACCACTTCTCTCTTGTAGGAAACCTTCTTTTTGTGTTTTTATTATTTTTTATTTGATACATATTTGGAATTTGTGCAAACTGTCATATAAAATATGTCTCCTTTATTGAAACAGTAAACTTTTATGGACGACAGCTGAAAATTGAATGTCAGAGCTTACGCTGGCTGTACGTCTTCCAGATTGTTTTGGTGGTTGGTGACATTTTTTGGAAGTCAATCCTAAAACTATAATTACTCATTACAATGCAATGTACAAAATGTGATATCAAAATGTGAAACAGAATACCGACGCTGGTAAGAAATCTACAGAATGTGCTGCAACGTTATAATTGAGGGGAGTCCTACGTCATGCGACATATCTGTGGAACACATTTATCACACCATTTGGTAAGGCATCTCCATTGACCCATTGAGGGTCATGCCTTCGCTTGACAGGAAATGCTCAACATGCAAGTCAAGATGTCGTGTTGTGAGAACTGAATCCGGAAAGCTACTCAACATATGGAAGTTGACAGTGGCAAGAACCTAAATAAAACTTATTGTGGAGAGTTAAACTGGGTACTGAGCCGCGTCTGGCATTTAAAGGGGAATCCCCTCTCAATACCAGGGTTATTCGTAATTGCCTATATCGGTATAATTGTAGGGCGGTGTGGGGGAACGCGTAGCCCGAAAACATCGGCTAAGGGGTCTATTTTTTTTTTTTTTTATTATTGTTGTTGCTGACCCCTTTAGCCCGAATCACATATACAGACCGAAAAGGAAAAAAATAAATAAGACGTCAGTCGCTCGAGATCTTCAACTGCACACGGCGTGGGGAATTGAGACAAAGGCACGAAAAGCATTTTATCGAATAAATAATATGATTTGGCATCTCCAGAACTTTGATAATCAACTAATGACTCATTCCGTTAGACGAAATCTTCTTCCAAACTCTAATTTTGTCATCTAACTCGTCAAGTTGCCGCCATTTTCGGTCTCGTTGAGAGCTCGAGATTTCCAACGCGATTGACCTTTCTGACCACGTGACTCGTCCATTTCACCATAGTCAGATCAGAAAGGTCATCGATACTAGTGCGCACGCGCGGCCAAGTCTCGTCGAGCTGTAATCTGAGGAAATGGCGGTAAACATCGAAATCGAGCGTTTATTGTGTTTTCTTCGTCGTCACTAATTTGTTGGAGTCCCAAACAGTCATTAGAGATGGTACATGGTGAAAGAAGCTCAGGTCGGTCAAACTGTATCAAATTGGCATATTTTTTCTCTCCCGTTTCGTTATTTTCGTCAGCGAAAAGTTGCTCTTCGCCAGTCAAATTTTTATCGCTAAAATTTAACCCACCCTCGATCTCGGCTGTGATAGGAATGCCACGCCCCCTTACCCTATATTTACCTATCACAGCCAGAGTTTCTGGGTTAGGGGAACGCGCTGCACGGCATACTCTGTATGGGATCTGATCAACATTAGATGATATAGATACAGATGTAAAGAAGATATAATGGGGAATTACCGATGGCTATGCGTCATTGGTAGGAGGGAGCATTTGTAGGGCGGTGTGGGGGAACGGGTTGCACGGCATACTCTGTATGACCTGTGCCCATTGTAATACGATGGAGTGCCCAATCAAACCAAACCAAACCAAACCATGGCATCCACGTTTTGTTTACATTAGTGTCACGATCTTATCTAATAAGGAACTCGATCTGGGTACATACATTTAAGTGACGAAAGATGTATCTGCAAACACTTAGATGTAGACATTCTAGCCGCGAAAGGGCAAATACATTGAGCAGTCATTATTAAGACGCTGATTGAAATTCATAAAATGGCAGAGTTCAAGGAGGCATTGTGTCGAATACTACTTGTTGCTCTACTACTATGTACAGTTGGTAAGTAATTTACAGTCGTTCCTGTATCTCTAGATACTGAATGCAATGTTTTAGTATATTAGTCTGATCTGAGAACGGAATTGAGACCTCACAGCGCATTTCCACGTGCCTTTCCGTGATTGCACGAGAAAATTTAGACTTTATAGACCACCAAATTAATAAAGGTCCGGATCCACTTATCAATAATCATGAAGTCCTGATCTATTAATTCCTAATCGTATAGTCATGATCCATTAATCCCTAGTCATAAAGTCCTGATCCATTAATCCCCAATCTTTTTCTCCGCCAAAGACCAGAATATTGTAGATTTTGCCAGCATTAGTTTCATCGATAATTAAAATTAAAGCGGTGACACAGACTTGGAGTATGGTTCTTGTCCTATTTAGATAGACTTTTCACTAAGCGCTTCCGTTTAAATTTTCTCAAATTTGGCGACACATGTCGCATACTGATAGCAAATACAGGCGAAACGTATATGATCTATGATGTTACGTTCTTATCCTCTTAGTTTTCAGAAGAACCGTCACAATCAAAGCGTGATTGAGAAACCTGCTTGAAATTACAAGGTACCATATGGATTAAGAATACTGATCAGCGATACGGATATTATAGTTTTGAGATATCATGATGTGTTGCCGGCTTCATTGAAAACTGTTGACCGCTTCTCTCCGAAGGTAAACTTGATCAAGTTTAACCCTAACTGGGGGGAGGGGGCGAAATGCGGGGGGGGGGGGCGAAATGCCCCTCTCCCCCTACCAAACTTGTTGCGCGATCTCAGGAACGACAAAACCTGGAGAGCTGAAACTCCTTGACTTTATAGTTTATCATATTGGGGTCAATGTGAGCCTTTTTGGTCCTTTGGAATGCATGTTAAATACTTGTGGTCTAGTCGACGGCGTCTCAGATTGTATAAGTTCTGCTTATTGCATTATTTAATTTTTAATGTAGAAATTTGTACGAAAATCCATTTTTCTCAATTCATTTTAGTTGAAATGCCATGAAAATAGAACTAGGCAAAAAAAAACTGAGACGCCGTTTACTACTTTTAGTTGTCTTTGATCAAGGGATATCATCAAAATGTGAAATAGGTTATTGTTTTCATCAAAATGTGAAATATGTTATTGTTTTCATTTTATTTTTTTTTATTTTGAATATATTCTAAACGGTAGTAGCAACAGTTCTGTAAGTTACATAAGTAAATTCCCCAGGACAGGCGCCTTCATAAAATATATACATTATTTTTGTTATGTTGAATATTTATTGCTACAGAAGACGAATTATCAGGGAATGGTTTAAACTTCCTGAAGGGGGTCACGTATCCTTAAGGTTTTCAGTGTATGGTATCTTATTATGGGAGTATTATAAACCTACCTGACCTGGGAATTATGGAACCGGTCCCGGTCGGGAGGGGGTAAAAAATCCCCTCTAAATATATTTCTTACCCTTTGAGCTAGTTGTGTGAAATTTTCCACACTATACGCTTGGGTCAAGCTCTGTCAGAAATGTAAAAAAAACACTCAAGATGGCTGGTATGATGACGTCATTTTCTTAAAACCCATTTTTGGCTGATTTGTTGGCAATATGTTTCGATTTTTTTATTATTATTTATGTATTTTATGTCGTTTCGGAGATGGCGCAGAAAGTTTGGTAGCGGGAGCCATTTTGCCCCCGCCCCTCCCCCTCCGGACCTCGTAGGGTTAAGTATTGAGCGAACAAGCATGTAACCCAACAATAAAGTGAACACCTTAGATTTAGGCTGTGTCACTTTCGGCTTTTCAAATTTGTACCAGAGAGCAAAGTTAAATTTGGAAACTGTTTAAAATTTATGGTCACCTATTCTGCTTTCCATGGGAAAATTTAAAAGGTGAGTGAGTGAGTGAATAGGGTTTAACGTCGCTTTCAACATTTTTCCAGCTATATCACGACGGGGAAGGGAAGGGAGGGGAGGGGGAGGGGAAGGGGAACCTACTTGTAACAGAGCAGATCTAATGCTGCCATTATATAGTGCTGTCCCACTGAAATATCATGCCGTAGGCAGACATGACACCCCACTCAGTCACATTATACTGACACCGAGCGAACCAGTCCTTGTTCTATCCTCTTAATGCTGAGCGTAAGCGAGGAAGCAACAAGTTCCATTTTTCAAGTCTTAGGTATGACCCGGCCTGGGATCGAACCCAGAACCTACCGCTTACGAGGCCGACGCTCTAACCATTAGACCACCGCAGTGCGGTCGGAAAATTAAAAATAGCTCAATGGGTCCCAATACCCTCGGTTATCAATTATTGTCTACACTCAACAAACATGTATTGCAAGACATTTGACAACAACGTCAACAAAAACGAGATCGAGTATGGCTGACCGTAGTTCTCTCATAGAGTTCCCGAAATCCAGTGATTAGGATTTTATGTAAAACAAATCATTGTGTCTTGCTGATATCATTGAAAACTGTTGACCGCTTCTCTCTTGTAGGAAACCTTCTTTTTGTGTTTTTATTATTTTTTATTTCATACATATTTGGAATTGTGCCAATAGTCCTGTGGCGAAATGCCTCCCCCCCCCACCCCCACCAAACTCTTTGCGCGATCTCCGGAACGACAAAAAGTGGGGAGCTGAAATTTCTTGATTTTTTTGTAGTTTATCATATTGGGGTCATTTTGAGCCTATTTGCATAACCCCCAGAACAGAGGATCAGGGGTAAATTCAAGATGGCGTCCGCGTGGAGTGCCGGGAAAGTGATGTTTTTGTCATATTTCTTCAAAATTCCTGCTTTTCCGCGATGAGAAGTGGGACAAAAACTATTTTATTTCACATCACATTAATATTTACTAATTTATCATGCAGTTTTTGCGGAGAAATTGCATAAATAAAAAAATTGGAAAATCCGACCGAAAATTATGACGTCATCAAAGCGGCCATCTTGGATTTTTTTTTTTTTTACATTTTCTGGTAGATCTTGACCCAGGGGTATAATGTGGTACGTTTCAGCCCCCTAGCTAAAGGGATAAGAAAAATAATTAGGAGGAGGCGCATTATAGTGCTGTATCAGAAGCGATACAACATTTTACAAATGTTAAATTCAGCATTGTAAAGTGTTGTATTGCTCCTGATAAAGCACTATTATATTGGATATAACACTTTTTTCATCATTTTCTGAGAGTGATACAGGGGTAACACTTTATATAATGCTGTCACTCCTCAGACATTTATAATGTTAAATACAACACTTTGAGTTAAGAATCAAGCAAGCATAAACATGATCAGTAAGAATATTTACGCTTGAACATAGGATTTTTTTCCATATATCAATAACATTGCTACTGATTTGCAGGGTATACCAGCAATACGCACCGGAAAATGTGAATAATTGCAAAGGGCTCACTAACAAAAAAATATATACATAAACATAAAAAGCGGAGCCGCAAATATACAGCTCATCAAAATAATCGTGTATGCCTTATACTCTGCAGACAAGTGTGGATGGTTTGTCAAACTCCTGCATATCAATCTTTATTATTGGAGCATGGGGGCATCTGTCATAGCCTTCTTATATAATAGACTTCCATGCACATCGATTACCTGAAATCTAGATTATGACAAGGTCGATAGTCGAAACGTCTCTTTTCCCATTCCACAAATCCGGTACAAATTATTTCGTACACGAAAGTTATACAGAAAAGAAAGGAGGTGTTCGCTTTAGATGGATATTTTTCCCTGCAGAAATTCAGTATTTTCTCTGTCAAGCTAATAACTTTTCAAGTGACCGAGAGAAAATTACATTTTCGGTTTATAAACGCAACACAATAAGGAAAAAAATACGGTCAAACCAAACACCTCCTTTGCTGATCGTATTCTGCAGCCATTTTGGCTGAATTGGGCTACCGGTACACTGTATCAATAAAGCGAATAAAATATATAAAATAATGTAAAAAATGTTCTGACCTTCCTTGGCATACTGTGACATTAAACCAATTGCCCCCCCCCCCCCCCCACCCCGCCCATTCCTTCTCACTGTGAAACACATATATTACTTCCATATGGTCGGTCTGATTATCGTCTGAATGAACTAATTAAGGGACCATATTTCTTCACCATCCAATGGAACAATTAAATTCTATATTCACCCAAAATAAATTAAACTTCATTACAGTTAACTTACCGCTACAAAATTGTATTAATGAATGGATAGGAGCAAGGCCATCAAACCACAACCAAAATGTCGGTAGCCAATGTCCAATATCCATCCACAAATAACAAATTTGTATGGGTTTTACCCAGCCCTTACCCCATCTCCCACCCAACGAGGCAATTCGCACCAGGAACAAGTTAGTATGATTCCAAATAGCACTGTGGCTCAGTCAAATGTAGTAGACATGCATCGTGGCTCAGGTAATTCTGAATTGGGCTGAATTGAGCCAAATATGTTTTATTCCAACACAACATGAGCAATATACGCATGAAGCGTGTACTCTTGTGAAACGTAGCCGGCTTCTATGTACATTTTAGGTAGATGACATTACTGTCATATACGACGTCACCTGATCGGTGAAGATGATTTAACCCAATCGGACCATGGCTTTGATGCGCACAGCCGACGTTCCCTAATTAAGTTTCTGTTTTCCATGTTGATGTCAGGTTTACAGTTTTCTGACGCGAGAGGAGGTGGTCGTGGTGGGGGTAGACGTGGTGGGCGTGTCCGTAGCTCAGGCGGTGGTGGATATACTTCCGATGGAATAATGTGTGCAGGTTAAGATTTTATAAAACATTAAGGTGGCATTGATGCCGCCACAACCACAATCACTAACTTACCAATATACCAAGGTGAGCTCGATCACATGTTTGATCTACATCAGCATGCATATTTTTTTTTTACTTTTCGGTACCATCCAATCCCACTTAATTTTCTTTCAGATAGGGTACCGGCTTCGCGTACGTTTATCCAGGATAATTACCGGTTTATTCAAATTGGGGTCACCATCACACGTTATGATATAGTTTGATTAACGAATAATAATAGCAATATGGAGAAACACCCCCATAAAATTAGATCTCTGTTGATAGAATTGTGCATGAATGTCTTTCTCAAATTTGCATATAATATTTCATTTGAATACAAATTTGAAATGGGAGTGCTCAGATTTGTTCTCTTCAAAATGCACAAAAACTCGGACTACTGTTTTAATGAATCATGATATTTCTATAAAACTGAGATTATTGACATAGTATTTATTATACATAGTCATATTTGAATACAATTATGAATAGTTGTCTAACAACGTGTATGCAATTTTAGTACATCAACGATTCCAAATTAAATTATCCTTATAAAAATAAATTCAGCTTAAAATATATTATCTTGTCGTATGGTCAGATTATTTTTCTGGTCTGTAGGGTCTTAGAGTTTTTTTTTAATGTGAAAACACTATTTCTGTCCGTAAACATATGAAGTCAATCTGCACCCAACACTATTTCTGTCCGTAAACATATGAAGTCAATCTACACCCGAGATGAACTGATGCCGTTGCTGTTGTTCATAAATCCTAAGACCAGGGCACTGGAAAATACCCGGCCCATAAATACTTTGAGCTAGGTGAACATTCTTCCGCACACGATATTTTATTTTGTCACTCGAATCCGCACCTCAACATTCTCACTTACCAGCACCAGGCCATGTCAGGTTTGTTGTAAGAAATTGATTACTGTCAAATATTAAGAGCATTATCTTTGGTGTTTGCCGACAGCGATTTATTCCCTGCAGACAGACAACTTTTAAGTTTGGCTGGTGATTACAGTGCATGAAATAGACAAACCACAAACTTGTACTGAATTTGCTTAATGAAACGGGGATATTTCTTGCCGGATCAACAAAAACACATGAGTAGTGTGACTAACGTCGCAGGACCTACGAAGTAGGATGAGGAAGATGACATGGGGGTTCAAGCGTAATGTTATAGGTCAACTAAGTAGGTCAAATTTTCATCAAAATAAGTCAGCTCAGAACTTGCTGGTAACAATTCCCTAATGTACCTTCTTGCCAAAAATCAAGGTTCTAATTTCCGCGGTTCTCCTTATTTTGCCGAAGAAAGGATTCGGACGGACTGACTGACTGACTCACTCACTCATTACCGTACAATTTGCAAATGAGAGCCTACTTCGCAGGAAAAGAGATACGGCGATGTCCGGGTTTAAGATTCCGTTTTTAAGTTACATTTTGAGAAGAGCCTGTGGTATGAGGATATGTCACACGATGTGCTAAACACACACAGGGGCGTTCATGTTGATTGATATTCCTACGGAGTAGGCTACAGATCGCAAATTGTCCGGTAATGATTGAGGCAGTCAGTCAGTCAGTCAGTCAGTCCATCCGAATCCTTTCGTCGGCAAAATAAGGAGAACCGTTGACATTGGAACCTTGAACGTGCATTAGGGCATTGTTACCAGCAAGTTCTGAGCTGAGCGAATACTGATGAAAATTTGGTTCATAATTATTTTGTTTTATTTTTTATTGATGGCTCAGCGAGTGCACTGTCATGCCCATCGGGAACCCTTGGCTGTATGTTTCACTGTATATATAGCACAGTACAAAATCTTGTGGGATATGCCATCCGTAATTGTTTTTATGAAATAGGAAATGCTAATTTTCCATCATTTGTTAGTGCATTTATCTACACTGCTGTTACCAATTTGTCAGCCTCAATACACACAATTCAGTATATTGTTATAGATATATGTAAACTGTGGCCTTTAACGTGTATCCTATTTCACATCCAAACATTTCATCACAGACCACATCAGGCTTCAAATTCAGGTCAAATTGCCCACTGGTGATGAAATATCCTACATCAACCAATTAAGTCAGCCTGGTGCAATAACCCTTACAAATAAAACCGTGGGGATTGCGTAGGGAAAGTGTGTGGTATTGGTGGGTGCGTGGGGTTCGTGTGGGGCGAAGCGTGGTTTGGAACTTTCCTCGTGGGGATAACGTAGGGTTTGTGTGGGGCAGCTGCCCTCGGTAATGCAAATTTAGCATAAATATGGGGATTATGTAGGGCTGATGTGGGGATTATGACGGGTGAATGAGCGAGAATTCAAAGTCCGCGTGGGGATGATGTAGGGCATACATTTATCTGCTACATATTCAAAGTCTAACGTGGGGTTGGTGTTGGGAAAATGAACTTCGGAGTTAATCGACTGAGTTGTTTGTAGGGATTAGGTGGGGTGGACTTTTTCCAGCGCTCGTAGACAAAGTCCAATGTAGGGAATGTGTCGGGCTGTGCTGAAAGTTTAAGTCCTGCGTGGGGATTATGTAGGGCAAAATGCTCGCCGTTTTCATAGCTAAGATACACGTGGGGATTTTGTTGGGAAAGCATTCTTCCCTGCATAGACTAAGACGATAGTGGGGTTGAAATGGGGCGATATTTTATTTGCACATATAGTGTGAGATGAATGTGGGGATCATGCAGGCAGACTGTGAACTCTGTATTCTTAAAACAGTAAAGATTTTGGGCCAGTTTCAATTCAGTAGCGTCGAAAAGATTGATCCGCCACCCCACACCGTCAGAAAAAAGGCGATGGGCCATCACCTTTTTGGGGTGATGGGGTCTGGTCATGAACGACGAGTGGCCATTCTAGGTCATCACCCTAAAAAGGTGATGAAATATCCTTTTAGGATGATGACAGATGAGTGGTCAGACAAGATAAATATTGGTTTCCAAAAATATATTACCTCTACAAAATTTCTGTAATATATCAGTTTCATTATACTGTAAATTGATATAATTTGTAATAATTATGTAATAGATATAAAAAAGATTACTTTTTCATTCATTTGCATTACTAATGGAAAATTTATTTACCCCTCACCAGAAAGATAAAGATTGACTTGGAAAGTCTATGTAATTATATATGTTAACGAATGAAGAGAAATGACGTCAGAACAATTTTGAATGTTTGCGAAATTAAGTTGTTTTGGTGGAGACACGGTTGACTGCACATCTATACCGTTGTCTTCCGCATTTGAATTCTATTTCCAATAATGATTTATTCAACGTAATAATGTCATGTAAAGTACAACACGTTGTCTGTGCTGTAGCTGAGTATATTTAGGTTTCCAACGTTTGTAGGATATAAACTACCCTTCTGAAACAGATGCAAATTTCACTTTAGTGGGTCGAAACTGGCGACTCGTCTGTACTAAGTTAATTTTACTGACCGCTAGTTTTAGATTTGATACGGTGATCTGTCCGGTCAGAATATATGTTATATAGAAACAACAGAGAAAAAGTTCTGTATATGAAACTATTCCAGGCCAGAATGTTTTTATTATTATTACTGAAAAAAAAATGAGGGGGGAGGGAGGTGCATAACTCCTATTGAATACATCTTTTTTTATCAGGTTGCAAGCATATGACTGAAATGATAATTTCAAGGGTGATGTTGTCATGGAACCAGAGCATGTCATGCCATCAGAAGAGTACAAAGATTTGAACAGTGACTCTGAGGTAGAGTAAATATCCCTTCAATGACTGTATCTGGATTGATTAATTACTAGTCATTGATACACTTCATTACCGGTATTGCAATATGAATTGTTTGTTTGTTTTTTATTCTGTTTAATGCATAGCTGACTAGAAGTATGATCATCAAATTAGAAATACATGTATGGTAGTTTGTATGTTATTGGCCGAACACCTCACCAACATTTACCTCCATTAGTTTGCTCTCAATGGAAAGGAAGATTGATTTTTATTTGCAAAAGAATGAATTTTCTGTTTACAAGTGAAATACATGTAGGCTGAGAGCACAGTTTGAAATATGAAATTCTGTTCTGTAACCGGTACTTTAGACTATAAAACTGTCACGTTTAACAGTATTCTGCTGGTCCTATCTGTGTTTCTTGCCTGGCATGTACTGGTCTTCAGTGGCATCACTGGTCTGCAAGATCGGGCAGATCAGAATAACAGATTCCTATAATGTAATTTGATTCTAAAATGCATTTCTGCCTCTCTTTTCAGGTAAACAATAATTTACTAGAGAATGTATACTGCCCTGATTGAGTTTTATCTAATATAAATAATTGTGTTTGTATTTCAATGATCTTTAGGAACAGGCAAATACTGGACCCCACTGAGTGTGTGAATTGGTAACAGGATAATGGATTAGATTGGCTTGTGGACTTCATGTGAATACCAGTTATCCTCTCCTACAAGGAAAGGAAGTTACACCTGGAGGTGAGGAAATCTTATAATCACTGCATGTCTGAGAAAAATCTGTGATATCCTGTTCATTTCTAAGAGCTGGGATGTCCCACCAGTTGTGGGGATAGGGGTACCAAACCAGTTATTTGTAGCTTATTTTGGGGAAAAAACAAAACATCTAAAATTATGTCCCCTGATTTTTATACGCCCGCCCAAAAGATGAGAGGCTACCCGATGGGGAGACGATGTGTCGCGTACCAAAATGAAGGTCGAGGTCACAGGTCAAAGGTCACTGGCCTAAAAAAGAGGAAATCACGTGTCCGTGTCCGGTCTATATCCGGTCTATACGGACTAAACGCTTGTAATTTGAACATTTTCTATCCACAGTTGCAATTTTTTGTGAGTGGACACGCCAGGTGGAGACGCTGTGTCGCGTACCAAAATTGAGGTCGAGGTCAGAGGTCAAAGGTCACTGTTGCCAAAAATCAGGAAATCATTGATCGTTGACAGTTTTCTATCTAAAGTTCTAATTTTTTGTGAGTGGATGCCCTAGGTGGAGAACGATGTGTTGCATATTAAATGTAGGTCAAGGTCAGAGGTCAAAGGTCAGTGTGATTGAAAAATCAGGAAATCGTTAAAAATGTCTAATTTTTTGTGAGTGGGTTCAATAGGCGGAAATGAAGTGATGCGTACAAAAAATTAGGTCAAGGTCAAAGGTAACTGACCCCAAAATTAGGAAATTATTAAAAATAACATTTTTTTGTGTCAGTAGATACATTAGGGGGACACGATGGGGTGTCACATACCAAAATGTAGGTCAAGGTCAAAGGTCAAGGTCACTGTGACCCCAAAATCGTGAAATTGTTAAAAATCATGAATTTTTGTGTCCATTGAAAAATTGAGGGGAGAAGGTTTGTCATGTACCAAAATTTAGGTCACGGTCAAAAGGTCAAGGCCACTGTGACCCCAAAATCAGGAAATCATTAAAAATCTTGATTTTTTGTGTGCATTGATAGACTGAGGGAAGACGATGTGTCATGTACCAAAATTTAGGTCAAGGTCAAAAGGTCAAGGTCACTGTGACCCCAGAATCAGAAATCATTAAAAGTCACATATGAGATCAATTTGTCAAAGGTCTAGGTCGCAGTCCCCCAAAACTGAATCAAGCTTAGCTGGCTAAATGTGTTGGAATATTGTTGGAAGTTCTTTCCCCCGCATTTATACGGTATTGTCCTGTGGAGTTGTCTCCCATGTTTGAAACGCTTCATTTAGTTAAACTGTTATGAAATAAAAACCATACATTTACTAATTTGATGGGGAGAATAATCCTTTATGAACTTCACACCTGCTTATTAACTCAAGAACAAAGGTTTACTTCATCAATTTCTTCTTCCTTCATGAAAAATTCTCTCGTCTGTGTTTGACTATTGTCGATTTCAGTGAGGGATATGTGAGCTCTCAGCTCTTGCTTCAAGGTCAACTAGTTACCAAGAGTTAAGCTCATTTTAGTTTATCATTCAATATAATGATAAGCTCATAACTCATAGGCAAAAAATTGTAGACCTTTCTCTGAATTGCTAGATCAATTGAAATCAAGGCTATTAAACAACCGTGAAATTTGAACCAATGTAATTCCAGATATACGGGTGTATATTGAAGCCCCTTGGGCTCTTGTTTTTGTTATGGCCAGCCCCTTGACTTACTGTACATTAGGGGTTAAGAGTTTCAAAGTTGTTTCAAATATGTTCTCAGTAACAGATCCATATTGCCTTCTGATGAAATGTTTTATAATACTTTTTATACGCCCGTCAAATATGACGGGACGTAGTATGGTATGGCGTCGTCCGTCCGTTAACTTTTTTTCGTCAACAAAACTCGTCCTAGAGTTTTCAATGGATTCTTTTGATACTTGGTGCACCTGATCGGTACCATGTGTAGATGTGGCTGAAGTTTTGTTCGGCCCGATTCGACGTTTTCTTGAGTTACTCCCCTTGATTTTGGTCTGAAATCCTTGTATTTGGCACCTACTGTCTTCGTCAACGCATCTCGTCCTAGAGTTTTCAGTGAATTCTTTTAATATTTGGTGCACGTGATCGGTACCATGTGTAGATGTACATACAATTTTTCGGCCCGATTCGACGTTTTCTTGAGTTACTCCCCTTGATTTTGGTCTGAAATCCTTGTATTTGGCACCTACTGTCTTCGTCAACGCAATTCGTCCCAGAGTCTTCGATGGATTCTTCTGAAATTTGGTACACATGATCAGTGCCATGCGTAGATGTGCACGAACCTTTTTCGGCCCGATTCGACGTTTTCTTGAGTTACTCCCCTTGATTTTGATCTGAAATTCTTGTATTTGGCTCTTACTGTCTTCATCAACGCAACTCGTCCGAGAGTTTTCAATGGATTCTTCTGAAATTTGGTACACATGATCGGTACCATGTGTAGATGTGCACAAAAGTCTTTTGGCCCGCTTCAACGTTTTCTTGAGTTACTCCCCTTGATTTTGGTCTGAAATCCTTGGATTTGGCACCTACTGTCTTCGTCAACGCAACTCGTCCCATAATTTTCAAGGATTCTTCTGAAATTTGGTACACATGATCAGTATCATGTGTAGATGCGCATGAAATTTTTTCGAGCCAGTTCAACGTTTTCTTTAGTTATCTGCCCTTGATTTTAGTCTGGAATACTTTTTGTTTTGCACCTACAGTCCTCGTCAACGAAACTCCTAGGGGTTTCATTGCATTCTTTTAAAATTCTGTACACATGTTTGGTTCGGAGTGCACAAACTTTTTTCGAGTTGATTCAACAGTTTCTTGAGTTACTCCCCTTGATTTTGGTCTGAAATCTAAATTTGACACATACTGTCATCGTGAACGCAACTCGTCCCAGACTTTTCGATAGATTCTTTTGAAATTTGGTGCATATGGTCAGTATGATGTGTAGATGTGCACAAACTGTTTTTGAATTGATTCAAAGTTTTCTTCAGTTACTCCCTTGATTTTAGTGTGAAATCCATGTATTTGGCACCTACTGTCATTTCGACCTAATTCATCAGGCTGATGAGCTTACTTTTGGAGCTTATGCTAACAAAAATTTTGTTTTGAAGTTACTGATACATGTATACATAAGTGCATAACCGGGAGTGAGGGAATATGCACCCCGCAGAGTAAGAGTAACTGGAGTTTAACTTGCTCCTGCAAACCACTCCAGGCCCTTATGTATCCCACCAACCTGATTTCCAAACCTGCCTACACCACTTCCACAACAATGATAGCTTATACATGTACAGTATTATGACAATTGCAACAATACAAACAACATACAGTCCAGAAAGGTTCTAGCTGAGCGACATAGTGTAAGTTGAAGTAAATTATCCATATCTGTAGGAGAACATGGAACACATCAGTTCCACATCGCCAAGGTTGGCGGCTGTCACCTCCCCCCCCATCATGAAGGGGAATGCAGAAATCACTTTTGTATTGCTGTACCGTGGATGATATCTCAGCTGCTATTTGATCGAAACATACATGAAGATGCTTAGTACCTTACTGATGTGCATTGTCACATTCTTTATGGCCCTTCAATATATGCTTATCCAGTCCATATCTCAAATACCATCAAACTGCTCACTATGAATCAGGTTTCTGTGACCTGATAACTTGGAGTTAACGAAGAATCGAGAGGTTTACAGATGCACAGCTTCGTATATAAATTTGAAAAAAAATATTACTTGTTCTTTGATAGATCTGTATATCTCGAACCCTATGCTGTTAGTTATATGAACATAAAATGGTCTGATCAGCGATGAGAGTGATCTGAATTTAATGTGTTTTGTTTTAGCCAGTTTTGTAGGGGTCAATGTTTGAATGTCATTATCATGAAACTGGAATATCTGTATGCTCAACCATATTTGTTTCCTGTATTAATTTATTACGATAGCTCGGGAATTCAGAATATACTAATCGTTTTTCATTGTTTGACTTCCAGGTTATGTTTGCAACCAGTTCAAGGCACACTGTGGTCCAAAGTAAGGAGAGGCATCACTCAGAAATGCCATGATGCAGCAAGGTCAGGTAGAATCCGCCAGAAAACACCATTGAAGAAGCATGATCTCCACATGTCAGAAGAGCTGGTGGACTCTTCTTCAGCTTCACCCTCATCTGCCAATGACAGTCCCCCAAGGAATGCTAAAGGCCATCCCACAACAGGTGGGAAAAGACCGAGACAGATTTTTTTAAACCTTTGAGGGATGAAAAAAAACATTCTACTTGACACAGACTTTCAATGTGCTTCCCATTTTGTGCTTGGGTGTTTTAAGACATGGTACAATATATATTTTATGCTGTTAAAGAATAAAAGATGAAATACGCGTGGATTTTGCTTCTGCTGGTGGTTATTTTAAGGGATGGATGATATTGCAGGAGGAATCGGGACAGACTAGACAGTCTGTACAAATGGCATGCCCTTTCAGATAGAAGATGCCCCCTCCCCCACACCCCAGGAATTCTGTACAGATGGTGTTTTGTGCACCCTGCCCCGTAATTTCCCCATTTGTGGGGATACTGCAGAGTGCTCCGCCCAATTCATTCCCCACTCCCAAATAACTTCCCAGACAATAACCCATTGTTGGTACATTCGGGGGCGACAACCCCACGCCATCCCCTAGGGTTACTGAAGAGATGTTGCCATACTGATTTGTGGGGTTTCCTGTCCCATATTGGAATCACTGCCCCGCAGATTCCCCACGTGGGGATATTGTGGGGTATTCTGCCCCGCAGATTCCCCACGTGGGGATATTGTGGGGTTGTCTTTCCCATGCTGGAATTACTGCCCCGCAGATTCCCTACGTGGGGATGTTGTGGGGTTTTCTGCCCCGCAGATCCCCACGTGGGGATATTGTGGGCTTTTCTCTCCCATATTGGAATTACTGTCCCGCAGATTCCCCATCTGGGGATATTGTGGGGTTTTCTGCCCCGCAGATTCCCCACGTGGGGATATTGTTGGATTGTCTCTCCCATGCTGGAATTACTGCCCCGCAGATTCCCCACGTGGGGATGTTGTGGGGTTTTCTGTCCCGCAGATTCCCCACGTGGGGATATTGTGGGGTTTTCTCTCCAATGCTGGAATTACTGCCTGCAGATTCCCCACGTGGGGTGGGGATATTGTGGGGTTTTCTGCCCCGCAGATTCCCCACGTGGGGATATTGTGGGGTTGTCTCTCCCATGCTGGAATTACTTTCCCGCAGATTCCCCACGTGGGGATGTTGTGGGGTTTTCTTCCCCGCAGATTCCCCACTTGGGGATATTGTGGGGTTTTCCTTCCCATGCTGGAATTACTGCCCCGCAGATTCCCCACATGGGGATGTTGTGGGCTTTTCTGCCCCGCAGATTCCCCACGTGGGGATATTGTGGGGTTTTCTGTATCATGCTGAACTTACTGCAGGAATATTGTGGGTCTATCCCATACCAGATTTAAATATAGTTCCCCGCATCATCCCCACATGTAGGGAACACGTGGGGCTGAGGTTGGGATAGTGCGGGGATTTAATTCAGCTAAGCAGCATTAAGAAACTCCTTTTCCATGACTAAGTCCAATGTGGGGATTTTACCAAATCCCTACACATTCCCCACATTGGCTGTCCTACACATTCCCCACATGATCCCTACACAGCTTGCCCGACATAAACCCCACAAATTCCCCAGCTTATTGGTTTGTAAGGGGAGGAACTCATTCTGTCGAAACTACGTGACGTAGCGACAGATTACCAAGTTAGGTATTCTGCATTTGTAGAAAAATAATTTGTTGAATAATTTTCAATCTCTGACAGACGAGAGACCAGTTTTCGGTTACCGATTTCTAAAAAAATATGTCCAACTTATTTCTATGTTTCCAATAGTTTTTGGTTGACTATTTCATAACATATCATGACGATCAAAATATATCCGTCAAATACATAAATATTTTATATAAGTTGCGAGTATTATAAGAGAGGTTCTTTACTCGACATCGGTAAATATACGTAACAGGCCAAACGGAAGAGAATGCTCGCGATGGATGTTATGTTTTCACGTTATTTTATAAATGTACGGTAATTGGATCCGTCGGGTCACGGTGGCGGAAGATTTTTCCAGTGTTTCGTTGTCTCCAGACCTTCTCAAAGGTCATTTTTTCGGAGAACGCTCTCTCAAAACATATTATTGAAGTTCTTCATCTGCATACCTGATTGGATAGCTTTTCCGCCTTAGATGCTCGTAGTGAATAATTATCATATGTTTGAATTTGTTATGTAATCAAACAAGGCTGCCAAACATTATATTGTTATACAAAGGTGATAATGTGTAAAACTCAAACTACGGTCCAGATAATGCTAGATTCCAGTTTAAAACCTGTGATGTTGAACTCTGACCATGTGATTCCAAAATCTATTTACGCCAAAATTGCAAACCTAAATGTTCATTAAGATGGGAGGATTTTCATGAAAAAGATTGCTATTCAGGGAAGATAACTGTTTCAGATATTAAAAAAACTCTTTCAGATATTTAAAATACTTGCGCGTCCACAGAATACTTTGTACATTGGCCTTTACCAGATTGGTTACGACTGAGAATGTGGACTTCCAATGTGGAATGAGGACAACAGCATAGCCATGTAGGAATTATCATGGTAAATGTGTACCATGAATTTGCCATGGTCCATTCCATGATAATCCGTGACGCTTTGTTATAAGGGTATTTCTTGAGTACAATGGCTTTTAGCTTCTTGAGATTCATACGAGACACATTTATATGCACGCTGACTTATTATCTCAGATATTATCGGGACAAGGCAATAATTCAGAGATAATTCTAGATCTGTGATCTTTAATCGGTTTACCCGTAATGATGTGCTGCTTTGGATCTTCCAAACTTTCATGAATATTGGTGGAATATAACTCAAGATACAACCAGCATCTATCAACGCTCGATTCATTCCCTGGGTGCTGTGACCTTAGCCTAGGGCATTTTGACCCCTTCTCTCATTTTACCCCTTATTTGTGGAAATAAAAATTCTTGTTAGCTATTGTTAGCATCCAAACCGCCCATTTTATACGGGTTCTTTTGAGCCAGTTTTCGCGAATATGGCAGCCGATCATGTTGGATAAATTCAAAATGGCTGTAATTCGGTCCTACAAAAGGTGTGATTTTATGTATTCCGTCTGAGTTTGGCTGTCTTTCCCGAAGCGTATTGAACCGCGTTTCGTCAATAATAATATGTTGAGATATGTAGACAGGATACGCGTTTTTAATACGGAAAAGGGTGTTCAACTTAATTGTAAATCTATCTAGTCTGTAAAGTGATGGTTGTTGGGGCGGGGGGATTGGGGTGGTAATCTATTTAGTGGTGTCGGGAAAGATTCAGTGCCGTTAATATGCAAGTATCTCTCGTAGACTTAGAGTTATCTTTCCCGAATCCACACTAAGGATGTATTTGCACATTGACCAAAATTGTATTGAATACGATTGACCTTGACCTATTGTCCAACGCGAGATTATACGGCAATTCTGTTCGCACAATATGTCTTGAAGCTTTAAAGATAGCGTTAATATTAACACCAAGTGTAAACGTGCTTTGATCACTACCACATTGATTTGACACTGAGCTATTTAATTTGGTCAAAGTAAGTTCGTCTCTTGATATTAAATTTCCCATAATATTTCTTGACTCTTAACCAAGCTGTCCGAATACACAACATATTCGGCAGGATGAACCAGTAAAATATATATGATAAAAAATCTTGACATATTGTTCAAGTTGAAATCATGACAAACGCAGGTTTAATGTTCTTAACATAACTTCTGCTGAAAGATTAATGCTAACTAGCTTCCACATTTATCCTGCATGAGCCTAACTCCGCGATAGAGAAACAAAATTCACAGTTTCTCATATTCTGGGTCATTTCACGAAATTAAATTCAGGGAATAAATTTTTCTCCAAAAATGGTGATTATCATAATTTTCAAGAGAAATTGTCAACAATTTGCTTTCGAGAAATACTTTACCCTACCAGGCCTGGCCGATTTGGGGTCTGTCTCACCCTGGGTGGTGGGGCGAAAGTCTTCCTACTCTATTTATTTGTCTTGCCCTTGTCTTGCCCTCTACAGGAAAATGTAAAAAAAAAGAGATATGTTAGTAAACAGAACTAACATAATTATAAAAGATGATTGACCTTGGCTTATTCTTCTCACATAAAATAGGTTCAATTATATTACAGCAATGTCTCCTGTTTAATCTGGCGATGGACCTGTTTTCAAATTGATTTTAATGGTACATGTACAAAGTTTCTCAAATTTTGGGATAAATATGGTCCACTGACGGCAAAATACGATCATATCGTGCAAGATCTATGGCGCTACGTTTTGTAGCGCGTATCTAATTCTGCTTAACCCCGGGTTACGGGCCGTTTGAATATCACTTTTCACATCTTCATGGTGTTCAAATGAACAGATACAACCAAAGCGTGATTGAGATACATACTGTGGAAAACGACTAGAAATTTATTTGCATAACGAATAATGGTCAGTGCAGTGACTCGTGTTTGAAAAATCTGCGAGAGCTACAAATCACTCCCGCTATTGTTTTGGCGAGAGCAATTGCTCCTGCCAGAATCGCTCCCCTGGATTCGTTCGCGGGAGTGATTTCTATTTTAACAATTCACTTCAGAAATTGACGAAGTTGAGAGAGTGTGTTGTTTGCAGCAGATCTTTCATGCAATCTCTTGAAATAATGGTGGCCATAGCTCAGGCCCAGTTGATGGACTTTAGACGATAGGTGTCTAGTTACATAGTGTTTGGTTACGAACTTTGTGCCGACAAAGTATTGCTCCAGAAATTTCAACACCAGGCCGCGAACACCCGACATTCGTATTTTCTCTGCATTTCCTCTGTATGTTTTGTACATATAAAGTTCACAATCTCACTTCCTGTTACCTATATTTGATGTTACTGTTGGCCATTATTACGCCAAGCGTTTTTGAAATGAGCGTTCTCATTGGCTTACACGCAGATGATGAAATGTTTTTGAAAAGTTACTTGTCACAGGTGATATTGTACTTGTCTCACTTGAGCATCAATATTTAACGGTCTTGCCAGGTATATTTTAGTATTAAATTCATAATAGACAATGTGAAATTTGACATCGAGTGGTTCTCCTGCAATTTTTATTTTCAGAAAATGAGGTGGGTGTTTTTTAGCACACATGTTCTTTAAAAACTTCGAGCACCAGTGGAAAGTTGATGTCAACTTTGATATGTCAAAAACAACTATTCCCCTAATTTCTACAATTAGAACTGCAAAACGCTTTGTTGTTGGCTAAACCATGTGAACTGTGATGGCACCTGTGATATATCATAGATTTTAGAACCAAGTAACACCCTTTTTAAAAAATGAAAATTTGAGGGGAGTTAACCAGTATCCCAACTATATTTACTTATATTTATCAATAGTCTTCCCTTGTAAATTGCTGATTCCAATAAATTAGAATCAGTCACCAGTGTCCCATTGGAATTATCAATTAACTGAAATTTCTGCATGGAAAAGCTTCAGCTTGTGAATAGAAACCCAAGAAAAGAAGCCAACAATATTATTTACCATCGGTGCTAACTGGAAAAAAGGAGATAGTCCGATTCCGGTTCCGGTTCCCACTTTTGCATGCATCGGATTACTGCGCAAGGATTGACGTGCAACCGGAAATAAAATTGGCGCGGGAAATGTTGATAGAGAAGACCAACAACGATAGCAAAAGATCGGCTTGAAATAAATTTTCAAGGGATTATTTCTTGGATTGTCCTTTCCTTCAGATAGATCTAGACTTCTAAAAAGTATTTACGAAAATTCATCGCATTTTATCGTTGTTGATAGATGAAGTCCTGCCGCATGCGACTGGTAGATTTTTTTGCAACTTGTCACCGGGAAAATTCACTTGAGCGTTATTTATCTCGACCGCTGTCAGATCACGGAAGTGTCAGTTTTCGTTTTTGTGAAAACCACATCGTTCGGCGATCTGTTTTATGTTTCGACTAGTAAAGAAATGAGAAGTTGTTGTTATTTGATGATGTTTATTTAGGAGCGTGATTAAACGTGCTTGTGAAGACGCATTTGCGAACGTTATTGTGTGGGAGCGCGATCGCGCCCGTCAAAACCGAGTGACTGCAGTGATTAGAATTTTATGTAAAGAACATCATCATGTCTCGCTGATATCATTGAAAAGTGCTGACTGTTTCTCTCTTGCAAGAAACCATCTTGTGTTTTCATCATTTTTATTTCTTACATATTTTGAATTGATGCTATCTGTCATGCGATTTGGGTCTTTTGTGTATTAACGCGGAAATTCTTTATGGACTACGTTGGAATATTGAATATCGGATCTGACTCTTGCTATTTGACCGAACTGTTCTAATTTACACAGCACATGAAACTGAATAGCCGTGGGGTTTTTAATTGATGGGAGTTTGTGTGCGTCTTTCCAGATTTGTTCTGGACGATGTCGGACATATTATTTCTTGATAACAAATGTTAACAAACGAGATATAGCCATTTATTGCCGCTGCTAAAAACATCATAAATTTAATTTATCGAGGAAAATTAGTGTGGTTAATGTCGAGAATAAAGATAAATGAGATAAGGCAACAACGAACCGATGATTTTCGTCAGTAGATGCAAGAGAGAGGATTTCTTCGGACAAGCCAATATGAATAAATATAAGTATTTCGCATGTCTATAAAAGGCAAAATTTTTACCTAATAATCGCATTGATGATGCTGAATCGATATGCAAATGTGCCTTGCTTCAGCCACCAAGGAATCACTAAGATAATATAAAGAGACTAGAATTGTTGAATCATGATATAATATACTTTATTATATGTAAGATAAGAAAAAGCGCCCAAGTTGGTAATTAATGGCAACATCTTCGAATTGCGCATCGTACTGACTCGCGATAGAAGAAATTTGTCTCAGATTTAGTTTAATCAAGGCAGCCATTTTGTTTTACGGAACATACTTTCAGAGACAAACTTCGACCATCTGATCATGCATGAACATGAACTTTCACAAATTAACAAGGTATAGCCTACATATTCCTGCTAGGAATTTTCTCTCACCATATTATAACAAAATATCTGAAACTAGATTTAATACGGAAAATGCAATGTCCCAATTTCAACAGGAAAAACAGTTCGACATTGTTTTTGTGGAGATGGGTAAGGGGGGTGGGGGTATTTTCTAGACACCATCTCACGATTGTTGGTACATATCCGAGGCTTAATGGGAGGATATACTTCAAAAGAAACAACAAAAAGTTATAGTCTAAGTCATCAACCCTGTGTATCTGTTCAATCTCAAAGCATAGGCATTCTATCCTAAAAAAAAAGAAGACGATTGAATCTGTCGTGAATTAAAAGCAAGATCTAGCACGGCCTTTTTGGTTGCTCATGCGCAGTTGCATCACAATATCGTCTTGCACGCGCAGTTACCAGCATTGCGAATCGCCCAAGAGGATTCCACTTCACCCTAATACCAGTTCAGGCATATAAGGCAGAAAAAAGAACAGTTTAAGTATCGTTTTCGCCTCCGAGAGTCACGTGGTTTGATGGAAGTGTCTTGCAATTTTCCTTGTTCTCAAAAGATTGTGAGAGAATATACCTGAAATATAGATGCAATGTCCCAATTTCAACGGGAAAAACAGTTCGACATTGTGTTTGTGGAGATGGGGAATGGGGGGGGGAGTATTTTCTAGGCACCATCTCACGATTGTTGGAACATATCCGAGGGTTAATGGGAGGATATACTTCAAAAGAAACAACAAAAAGTTGTAGTCTAGTTCATCAACTCTGTGTATCTGTTCAATTTCAAAGCATAGGCATTCTATCCTAAAAAAAAGAAAACGATTGAATCTGTCGGGAATTAAAAGCCTTTTTGGTTGCTCATGCGCAGTTGAATCACAATACCGTCTTGCACGTGACTACGTCCAGGTGTCTCGATTGGTGAATTCCGATGTCTCTAACCCATGAAGGTACACGGTAGAGAGTTTAACTTCCGGTTACGCATGCGCAGTTAACAGCATTGCGAATCGCCCAAGAGGATTCCACTTCACCCTAATACCAGTTCAGGCATATAAGGCAGAAAACCCCAGTTTAACTATCGTTTTTGGGTCCGGCAGTCACGTGGTTTGACATCGCCAAATATAGAGGTTCAACTCTTCGATTTCTTACCATCAAAAGGGAATATGCATCATTCATTTCCTTTTTCAGAACAGGACTTCCAGATGTCGTCTTTTTTCTCTCTACGAGTATAAACTATATGCCAGATATGGACGTTCAACTCTTCGATAGAATGACCGTACAGGTCATATCCTTATCCATTTCCTTATGCAGAACAGCGCCCCCTGTGGTCGGATCGGAAAACTAAAGACCTCACTTTGTAGCCCTCAGCGAGTATATTTTATGATTCAACTCTTCTGTTTAATGGCAGACAATTTCCTTCATTTTTGTGATTCATGACAGGAAACCCTGTTGTCGGATCGGAAAACTGATGACGCTATCTTGTAACCCTTTACGAGTGAATATAGTTTAACTACCGCATATGCAGGCTCAACTGTTCGTCTTAATGGCCGTGTAAACCATTCGCTTATTCTTTTTTATTCAGATCAGCGCTCCATGTTGTCGGACCAGAAAACTAATATGTATTCACTTTTTCGTCCAGACGCCTTTCTTCGTCGTGACTGGTAAACGCAGGGGGTCATTCTCTACGCACCCTCAACCCTCAAACGTGCGTTTCCGTTGGTTACAGATTCCTTCCGTCCCAACTGACTGTTGAGTCTGAAGAGTGTGCAAACTCGACCACAATCCTCACATTGTAGTCCGAGCTTCCTATGATCCTTCACGCCAAACGACGGATAACTTCTGAGAGATTGTCTGGTTAGGGTCAGAGTCATCTCCCATACAAAAAAAAACAAAACAACGCAAAATGGGAGCGACCAAATGGTCGCGTTACCGCATCCCAGTAAAACTTATTTTTAAAATATATTAGGCCGTTCTACAACACTTAACTCACATATATTTATTAATGAATAATTTTCCTTCATTGTCAGCACAAATTTAACACAATCCGTTTCCTTCTTCGTCTAGAGCAGTATCAACAACTTTACTTTCATTTCATTTGCTTTAACGAAACTAAAACAGACCCAGTTTTCCGTTCGGGATTATGTAGAAGTTAAAAGCGCTAAAACTTGTGAAGAACGTGACGGATCTTGTTAAATTTCGACTGTCAATGAAGGGAAGTTATTTATTAATAAATGTAAATGTAACACATGTAAATATAATTAATGTAATGTAGTTCATGTAAGTGTTGTAGAACGGCCGAATATTTTTTTTAAAATAATTTTTATTGGGATGAGGAAGCGCGACTTAGTGGTCGCTCCCATTTTGCGTTTTTTGTATGGGAGAGAACTCTGATCCTAGCCAGACAATCTCTCAAAAATTATCCGTCGTCTGGCGTGAAGGATCATAGGAAGCTCGTACTACTCACATTGATGCCTTTGTGCCTCATGGTCCGTTTATAGATTTCGTCAGGTGAAAACAACGAGATTCACTTGAACAGGATGATCACTCATTCAAAATCGCCAACATTCCCTGCGCTATCTGTACGATAATTGTTATCTCATTGATAATATTTTGAATGAAGCAATCTAATAACCTAACTAAAGAATTAAAATACATGCTCTTCAGCTCAACTGGTGATACACTGTCAGAAGAATTGAGTCAAATTGATCAGGTATGTTTGGGTATAGACGTGACAGACCCAACGAAATTGGGTGGAATTCAATTTTGACTAAACATTCTGGGTCCTTTTGACCCAAGTATTTTGGGTACGCCATGTCTATACCTCATAATTCTGACAGTGTAGCTGAAGATAACTTGAAACAGTCATTGCGAAATACATGTCAGATTATTAACCGTTGTGGGAGATATTCCGAGACAATACTAAAATTATTGGGCAGGGTCGACAGAGCGGATCCCACTGAAAGAGATCTCGGGGACATTTATGTATGTGCACAAGCGGAAATATATTATCTTCAAGACGAATTCGCCAACCTACTTGCTGAGAATCGATACGTTAGCAATTCAATTCTTTATTTCGCTTAGGCATATACACGCCTCTCGCGTACAATAATATACTACAGGACACAGGTAGTCAGCAAAGCATAGCATAATATATGCAGGCACCTATTTTACAATAATCAATAAACTAAGCAAGGATGGAACTAATCTGAGTTTCCCGAACACAGTTTGCTTTGTAAATAAATTTTGCTAAGTTACCGATATTTTTCCTACTTGCTTAGGCATATACACGCCTCTCGCGTACAATAATATACTACAGGACACAGGTAGTCAGCAAAGCATAGCATAATATATGCAGGCACCTATTTTACAATAATCAATAAACTAAGCAAGGATGGAACTAATCTGAGTTTCCCGAACACAGTTTGCTTTGTAAATAAATTTTGCTAAGTTACCGATATTTTTCCTACTTGTTGAACGCATCAGTTCCACAAATTTAAAAGCGCTTGGCTTCCTCCAGTAGTATGGTTTAATTAAATCATTGCGCAACTCTTTGTACAGAGGGCATTCAATAAGAAAATGAAATTCATCTTCTACCGCTCCTCCCATACACATTTCACAAATCCTATTATTTCTGATCTGATTTTTACTTCCAAATCTACCAGTTTCTATTTTCAGATGATGTGCTGAAAGTCTGAAGCAGGGAAAAACTGTTCTATGTTTTGTGTTACCCAATATATCTAAATAGTTTTCATAAACAATGGACTTTTTAAACCACCTATAGTAAAATGTCCTTGATGACTGGTTGCACTCTGCAGTCCACTCTGTCAAATAACAATCCATCACTCTTTGACGAAGAACTACCCTAAATAAGGTTTCATGCACAGAGTCTGGATAGAGCCACACTTCTAGGAAACCGTGTTTCTCCAGTATATTCTTCACTAAGGATGCGCAGTTTATCCATCTCTTCTCGTTGCAAGTTTCCAAAAGTTCATGATAGACCTTTTTCATAATCAAATTATTAGAATTACGTACTTTGAACCAATATTTCACTATTCTCGCAAGTCTGGAGAGACGCAATGGTATCCGCCCCAAGTCTCCATAAATTACTGTATTTGTTGTAGACGATTTCACGCCGAGCAATCGTTTACAAAACTTGCGATGCACCCTCTCTATTGCATCATCTTGATGAAAACCCCAAATTGCGCTACCATAATCAAGAATAGGCCTGATACATCGGTCGAATATGTGTAAGCACACTTTTGGTTTAAGTAAACTATCCTTCATTTTACACGTCAATGCGCCCGATGCTTTCGCTCCTTTATCTGCTAGGGCTTTCTGAGCTTTTGAAATCTTGCCATTGAATGTGAGAACTAGCCCAAGATAATTGAACCCTTCCACAGTATCAATCCTATTGTTGTCATAAAACCACACGTCAGTGTTTTTCAAGAAACTTCCTCTTCTAAATACCATTGCTTTAGTCTTTTCAACGTTAACATTAAGGTTCCATTTTTTACAATACTTCTTGACCTGATCCAGTTGCGTTTGTAGCCCCTCCGGTGAGTCCGAAAGTAGAACTAAATCGTCTGCGTATAGTAGTAGAAATAGCGACATTTCCTTCAATGTTAACCCAGTGTTACCTGTATTCATAAGATTAATCTCTATGCTTTCAATAAACAGACTAAATAAAATCGGCGACAGTACCTCTCCTTGTCTTAGACCCCTTTCACACATAAAGTACTCCGTAACATGTCCACAGTATGAGATACAAGATTTAACTACACTATACATTGACCTAAATATTCTATGCATTTTACCTCTGACATCTTGTCGGAACAATTTGTACCATACACCTTGCCTGTAAACACTGTCAAACGCTTGTTTGAAATCTATAAACGTACAGTAAACTTTTTTACCTTCATTTAAAAACGCTGAAATTACACCGTGTAAGCAGAATATGGCATCCACAGTCCCACAGCCCTTTTTGAATCCAAATTGTGCCTCTGATATTTTATCATGCTCTGCTGCCCATATTTTTAACCGATTATTTAGGATTCCTGTGAATAATTTGGACATTGAACTAAGCAGAGTTATTCCTCGTTAAGTACGAGGGTCAGAGTCGTCACCTTTTTTAAATATCGGTATTATAATGCCATCCGTCCATGCTTTGGGGTAATCGCGGTTCATACTCCATGTAAGGATCACAAGACAATGCATACAATAGCCAAGTCTGCGGACAACAATGTGTCTAGACTTGAGCCTTTTCAGAGACACAAAGAGTCAGACAATAGCCTCCTACATGAAGTATCTACCGTAATCGCCTACATCTACTATTGCGTTAAACAGGTCTGTTAAAATCGGCGCTAATATATGTTTACCATCTCGTAAATATTCGTTCAATATACAATCACTACCCGGCGACTTGTCACGTTTCAAACTATCCATAACATAAAACACTTCAGCGATACTAATCTGTTCATCTAACTCTTGATAAATTATCTCCCCTGCATTATCAACTTCCCTTTCTTCCAAGATTCCCCCCATTCCCCATTATCGATTTCCCCCATTCCCCATTATCGATTTCCCCCATTCCCCATTATCGATTCCCCCCATTCCCCATTATCGATTCCCCCCATTCCCCATTATCGATTTCCCCTATTCCCATTATCGATTTCCCCCATTCCCCATTATCGATTCCCCCCATTCCCCATTATCGATTTCCCCCATTCCCCATTATCGATTTCCCCCATTCCCCATTATCGATTTCCCCCATTCCCCATTATCGATTTCCTCACTTATATTATTTCCCTCTATATTCTCGTCATGATGTACAGATCCCTTTGTATGTAAATTTTTGAAATGAAGGAATAAATCATTCATGTCCATTTTGCTATTTGAAGGGGGCTTCTTCTTTTGAAAGCATTCCAAAAATCTTTGTGTTGTCTTCTCATCAGACTATTTATTTCATTGGATATTCTTTTCTTATATTCGTAACGTTTCTTTTTAATGCATAGTTTATACTTTCTCTTCTTTTCATACATAATATGCAGATCATGTTCTCGAAGGGACTTGTTATATATATTTAGGAATTGTTTATATTCTATCTGTTTGGTTTTACAATCGTTATTGAACCATTCTGATTTTTGGTATCCTTTTTATGTGCAAAGTACGGAAACTTCTTAGAGATATTGATTTCCTTTTGAAATAATGGTTTACAAACATTATTCAGTATTCCATTGAAAGATTGGATACATTCATCAATCGACTGTGTACGATTTGGCTTAAGAGAATTAACCACTTCTCTCAAATCATTTTCTGATTCAGTCAATTTCCTATAAAAAATCTCTGCTAACTCCGCTTCCCATTTACATTTATGTATCTTATAACAACTGCTACTTTCAGGTCTTTCTCCCATTTCCGCTTTTAGAACAATTTCTACAGGCGAATGGTCAGAATATATGGTCAATTCATGAACGACTAAATCGGCCAGCATGTGGAAGGTTTCTTCTTTCAACAGAACATAATCAATTAGGCTTCTACCCTTACTCCCAGCATAAGTAAACTTCCCTGATCCTCGATCTTTACCTATTCTACCGTTTCCTATTCGCACGCCTGTTACTTTACACAACTCAAATAAATCGTTACCAAAATTATTCACACGTTTGTCCATCGACACACGCTCAATTTCTGAATCTGATCTATATACATTTTCATCTCTGAATATTAGTGGGGCATCATTTGAGATATAGTCCAGTTGTTCTCCAGTTATTGAATTCAAGTCCCCCAGAATCAAAGTTTTAAACCCATCGTTATTATATTTAATAATGTCCGCTTGCAACTGATCAAAAATAGATCCTTGAAGTAATTCGTATTGACGTGATCCTTCCGGTGGGAAGTATGCAAAACATATTAGTAAATCAGTCTCTAGCTTAAATGTGTCCTTGTCAAGTTTGTACCACACATAAAAGTCTCCTCTTGTATTTAACTTATGAAACTTTTAAATAAATGATCTTTGCAGTATACTATCAATCCTCCACTGTTTCTATTAGCTTTCCGATGCTTCAATTTTCTGAAAAGATTGAGGTGTTTATAACCTTTTAGTTCCAATTTTGATGATTTTCCGGCCCAAGATTCCGAAAAACATACAATGTCACAGTTGTTAATAAATTAACACAGTTGATTGTCTACCTTTTTTTCATTCGTCAATCCATTAATATTCCATACTAAAATCCGTATTCCATCCTCACCGCACTCCTAATGTCGGTATTCGGGGTGTCCCTGTTGTTGTAGTCCAATTGGTTGTTGGTCGTGGCGTTGATTGGCCTGCCAGTATGGCACCCACTATCTACATCCGCCTGTAAGACTTGTTTCCGGTCGACGTATAATTTCGACCCTCTCCACGTCACAGATCTGCCAGCATCTTTCGCGTTCTTGAAATCCTGCATTAGTCGTTTTCTCGCCAGGTACACATTTCTCGGTAACTGGTTCTTCACACCGTACTGCAAGTTTTTCAGTTTGCCTCCTATCACAGTTGATTTAACAGCCTCTTTATCAGGGTAGTAATTAAATTTCACTATCAGGGGTCTTGTAACTCCGGGTCTGGCTCTTCCCAGTCTGTGAGCTCGGTCAAATTTCATATCCTGAGCATTTTCTATCTCCGGTGTGCTTTCAATAAAGTTTTTAGCTACCAGCCCGGGATCTTCATTATTTTCCCCCGGTAAACCAAAGCATAGCAAGTTGTCTCGCATGGAGCGAATTGTCAGGTCTTCTAAGGATTCTTTTCGTTCGTCATTCTCTCTTTGTGTGGCGTCGACCTGTCCTCGGAGGTGTTTTATTTCCATGGTCAGCGATTTTACTTGTTGGTCCATCAGATAAGAGTTTTCATTTATCTCTCGCATTCGTTCTTCCACCGCAACGACCTTATCAGAGAGATTTCGCAAGGAATCATCAATGGACTCGATTCTCCAAACACTGTTCACGACGAAATCCAGTTTTCGAGTTCAAATTTTCACATAGCATTTGTTGCTGTTGCATGATATGCGCGGGATTGTTGGAAGAGTGAGAAGACTGTATTCCCCATGTCGGCGGGCTCGCAGTGTTTACGGTAAAAACACCTGGGTTGACTGATCTGTACTGCGGTCCAAGCTGACTATAGCTAGGCGGGCTTAACACGGGCTACGCTCATACTATTCAGCTTGTATCACTGACGTCCCTACTCTCCTTGTTCCCCCCGCTGATTCACATCGCCAAGTTCGCGCCTCTTGGCCGTCAGGGGGCGCTTTATCTGGTTACCCAATCGCCGTGCCGTAATAGCTCGGAGATAACCAGATTCCTCATACTAACCACGATTGGCTAACTACCTCACGTGATCGAAATTACGTCATGCCTTCATGATAGTGAGATCACGACTATAACGTAATGTGGAAGCCATACCAATATTTGACAGCGACACGCCCTCTTACCGCATCTCCCAAAGGAACTTTTCCCCTTCTTTATTACAGTCAACATTCAATTCAAAATCTGAAACAATGGAACGGTGTTTTTACGTTACCATTCTAGGCAGCTTGATCTCCTTATATACTCATGACGATAAAGCGTGGTCTTATCCGTGGGATATTAATAACATTTACATAGATTTATTTGTTAATTATTTAAATGGAGGAAGTTATCCAAAAATCTGTTCACTCTTAACTCAGAAATTAACGTAATTAGAGCTGTTTTGCCGTCCGTTTATTGTTAGTTTTGTCGTTAACGACATATGAACGTTTGAAAAGGGAGACAACTCATATTGCCAAGACTCTTCCGTAAGAGTGATATCCATTGGTGGTTGGCCTGTGCAGAGCGCCCCCTTACGGCCAAGAGGCGTCAGTGATACAAGCTGTTCATCAGCGTAAACACGGGCTGGTATAGGGTGCGATTTGTATTACCGATCACTTCGTGCGTCAATTGACCAGTGACTTGCCCAGTGGCCTGGCCAGGTTGACCAATGTTAGTCATATTTAAATGAGGTAGTGTACTTGCACCTGCTTGACCGGCCCCTTCCCTCTCCGTGTCGCAATTCGGGTGTTCAATCATGGTGGCCTCCTTGACACAATTATTACAAACGACTTGAAATTTTCCTCGCAGTTTCTTCTTCTGACTCCTATTGCCATCGTAAATCACCAAAAAAGCTTCTCAAACCGAACTGTTGAGCATGCATGACTACCTCCGAGTGGTAGCGAGTGATGTTTCCAGACCTCCAATCTGATGGCACAGTGTTCAGCCTTACCCGCGTGGAAGTCTCCGATCGGTAAGGCATCAGGACAGGGGCATTATAGTTGTTTACATATGTTCGTCAACAACAGTGATGATCGTCCTCAAGACAAAAGGATGCGTATCGCGTTATCGTAGTAAATGCCCAGTCGATCTTACACAAGGTCGCCCCGACTGGGGTTGATCCTTATGCTTTAGTCTGACAAGGAAATGATCAGTGTAACAGAATCGGTAGGTCATACCCACTAAGCCACGGTTCACCCCGATTTTAATTGTCTGTCGGTATACATGGACATTTGTACACGCACTGATCGCGCTGTGGTGCAATAGCGGAACCGTTTAGACTAAGGGGTGATGACTCTGACCGTCATATGGAGTATCGATTTGTGCAGGAAATAAACACTTATATAATTCCAATCTCGAAGAGAAAGGTTTTATTTGTCAAACTTCGTGTTATCTATAGTTTAAATAAACAACTTCATCATGTTTACAATTACGAAAAAAACATGTACCCTGTAACCTACGGTTATAATACTAAATCAGACTTAAATTGGTCAAACCCAACGAGATTAGAAATTACACACACCACCGCCAGTTTATTTGGTTATTATATCACATATCAAAATGTTCCTAATGTGATAATACTTTCATTCTACTTATATATTTCCTTGTCCAATATGATTAATCAAGTCCCTATAACGGTACTAAAAATATTTTCGGCTTCTGTCACAAAAATTCCATGTTGCAGCGTCATGCGATACTAGAATACAATCATAAAAGATCTCAGATACATCCTCTACAATGCTAAGGGTGACAAATAAAATAATAGAGCAATACTTTTTTAGACTATTTTACGACCACAGGATCACGCAACATTGTTTTATCAGACTATGTAAGCGTAATTTGGAATGGAAAATGTTAGAATGTATCGGTATCTTCCAAAAAGAAAATTATGTCAAAAAATGTTTGATGAGTATTTATATCTATGGCCAGAAAATAAATAATGGCTTCTTGCAAAAAGGTTTCAAGTCCCTCTCCAAATCCAGATATAGAGATAAGTCTCTGAGTCTCTGCCTAGTCTAATGATACAACAGGGCGTATCACGTACAATGCTACCGTGATGTCACCAGTATACGTACACAATTTAATCAAATATTAGCGTTCTCCGGAGGAAAAATCTATCGTGCAGAAAACTCAGCGTATTTGTTGTCATTTTGAAAAAAAACAAACGTATAGGGATGGAGATTGCAGGGGTATTTTATTGTTTTTCTTATTATTATGATTTTTGTCTGGAACAGGGCGAAGCCCTATTCCCCGACTCTGTTGCCGTACAGCAAATTTGGCTGCTTGCCAACACTGGTACACGCACTATATCCAGCTGACCCATGACCCAATAACTGCGCAGAGCCATCTGGCCAGCTTATGAGTGTGATTAGGCCAGCCAACGAGTGATGCGGTCAAAGGAAAGAAAATCCGCAAGTTCACATTTTTTAACTCCGAAGGGATAAAACCAACCAAAAACGCTTGTATATTTAGATGATTTAGGCGAAGGCCTGTATTTTAACGGTATCGCCAGTCGTATCTTTTACCTTGTTTTGTTCACACTGCTCGTGAATTAGTGTACTATGTTTTTGGTTCTTGAAGTCGGACAACCTCATTCCCAGACTCCATATTCAACACATTGTGCCGTGCTGTCAGAGCAATGCGTCAAATTTTATTTTGTAAACTATGCACATGGTAACAAGGGTTTCCACCGCACCTCGTGGTTTCTTTCTGGCGAGATTTTAGTGTCCGCATTGCCCGTGATGATAAACAGACGTGTGAAGTGGACGACCGTCGACGATTGGTAAATACCAGACCATACTGTATTTACGTCCTTGAACTGAATCATTGTTTGTGTTGTTTACAGCCCATCGTCCGACTCGCTTGCAACTTGAGCTGAAAGAAAACGTTTCGTCAGAATTCCTTTCTCAGCAACAACAACATTTACATTTCAGTGCTGGTAATGAGAAAATATTTGTCGCATAATTTGGCAATTAATTGAATTCTTATAACACGAAGTTGGCCAACTTAGATTCAAAGTATTTTGGCTTATTTGTCAATTGTCCGTGCCAATTCGCTAAATCGTGATTGTGAATTTGGCCCGAATTTAATAGGTCTGGTTTGTACGATCGAGTTGAGCGTACACTTGGAGTTGAGCACACTTGGACTCAGTTGGAGTTGAGCACACTTTGGAGTGAAGCACATTTGGAGCTGAAAACACGCTCGAAAGTTCTAAATTTAACTTGTAAGGCACGTGTAAATTAAATTGCTAAGAACGATGGGGATTTCTATTGACCAATACAGACAACAAATTGGTATCCATTGCATACGATTTCGAGGCAATCCGGTAAAGCTAGCAGCACTCATGCTTCCGATTGTGTATGCCTTTTTACATCACTGGATTTCGAAGGTCACAGTAAACTACAGGTTTTATAGTGAGGATGAAGCTTCCAGGTCTAACTGTTCTTATTTTGTCAGTTTATGGATTATGCAATTGTTTGTATGTAGGTATTATTTGCCGGCTCTCATAACAATGGCAAATGACGTGGAAACAAATCCTGGGCCTCCTGCCATATAATTAGCAGCACAAAGATTGTTCATGGTAGCTTTCATCAAGGAGCTCAAATATTCTCTGCGATGTCCAGAGGTAAACAGTGTATGGCAAACTGTATTTGTTTTCATGCCTTTGTAATGCTGAATAAAGAGATACAGGTAACTGATTTCACACAGATCACTCCCGATTCTTGTAACCGGGAAAAGGCTTATTGCACCCTATCTCTTTTCATGTTATTGAGTACATATTTTGTCTTCCCTGACTCGAGTGCCCACTAGCGTGCAGGGGCAAATAACTCTTACGGTGACAATTCGGAAACTCCCGAAAATCGAAATAGATGTACACTATTCTGAAGGAACGAATCGATATTGCACATCCATTACTGTTCCAGACAATAGTACTCTTGAGTACTTTCATTTATTACTAGTAACTGATTAAAATGGATACACTTCAGTGACAGCTAGAAAGATACGTATATTCTCCAAAGAATAGACATGAATGAATTACGAACCAGAAACTAGCAACGGGACCAACACAACAGGTTACACGTCAATGTGCAGATTGAATCTATATTCTTTAACCCTACCTGGGCTGGGGGGGTCCATTATGGCCCCCCATACCAAACTGTTTGCACTATCTCCGGAACGGCAAAAAATGGAGAGCTGAAACTCCGAGACTTTATAGTTTATCTTATTGGGGTCATTTTGAGCCTATTTGCATAACCCCGCGAGCAGAGCATCATGGGTAAATCCAAGATGGCGGCCACGTGGGGTACCAGAAAAGTGATGTTTTTGTCATATTTCTTCAAAATTTCTGCTTTTCCGCGATGAAAAGTGGGCAAAAACTATTTTATTTCATATCACCTTAATATTTGCTAATTTTTCTTACATTTTTTTGTAGAGAAATTGCAAAAATAAAAAAAATCTGAAAATCTGACCGAAAAATCGACCAAAAAATACCGTTTTTGAAAATGACGTCACTGTGACGTCATCAACGCGGCCATCTTGGACTTTTTTTACATTTTCTGGTAGAGCTTGATCCAAGGGTATAGTGTTATAAGTTTCAGCTCCCTAGCTCAAGAGGTAAGAAAAATAATTAGGGGGGAGGGGCATTTCGCCCCATCCCCCAGGCCTGGACAGGTCCCAAAAAGCCCAGGCCAGATATGGTTAAAATACCTATCGGGACAGGGGCATTACAGTTGTTTACATATACATTCAGGTTTTCGTCCTCAAAACAAAAGGATGAGTATCGAGTTAGCGTAGTAGATGCCCCAGTCGTTCTTACACAAGGTCGTCTCGACTGGGGTTGATCCATATGCTTTAGTCTCATACGGAAATGATCAGTGTACCCAATACGCCACGGTTCATCTCGATTTTAATTGTATGTCCGTATGCTTATGTACAACCACTGATCGAGCTGTGGTGCAATACCGGAACGGTGTAGACAAAGGGATGATAACTCCGACCGACATATGGAGCAGCGATTGGTGTAAAAAATAAAGACACAAAATGAATGAAAAACGGACACTGTTTACATCGTGTTATCTATAGTTTAAATAAGCGATTTATCATGTATACGATTGCGAAAGAACACGCACCCTCTACCCTACGATCATAATACTAAATCAGACTAAATTGGCCAATCTCAACGAGACTAGAAATTATACAAATCGCATCACCACCAGTTATTTAAACGCGTCTAAAAATGACCTAGGTGAAACGAAATATTCTAAAGCTTATTGATGAAGGACATCGTGGACGTCCGCTGAAACGCTGCGCTACCCTGGGGATTGATTAGTTCAAAGCGCAGTGCTAGTTTGAACATATAAGCGACCATCTTTGCCTGGCTCAAAGTTAATTTTAGTGTACAGAACCTGAGGAAAACGACATAGGTTAAACAAAATACTGTACATTTAATTAATTAATTAAGGATATTGTGGACGGCCTCCGGAACCCTGTGCCGCTCTAGGAATGGATTAGATCGAACCACAGTGGTACTGAGAACATATAATCAACCACCTATACCTGGCTCAAACTTAATGTTACCATACAAACCCGTCTAAAAATGACATAGGTTAACAAAATATTTTGAAGCTGTATAACTGGGTGTGTGCTCGCACTATTTATAGACATCAAATCTGTTTGAGAACAAACACTATGTATCAGCATATATTATAGTAAGTCTTAAGATGAACCTAAGATGTCTTAAGATGAAGTCTAATATAAAGCATTTAGAATGCCTTGAATTTAAAGAAGGCCATACTGTACTCCACATCAAGTTTTCTCTCGTATTCAAAGTTACTTGAACTGATTACATCCTAGAACACCTTTACTCGGCAAAATAGATCAGATCTACAACTTATCTGGACGTATGGGCCCTTCGTGCTGATTTCCGCTCATATTTGGTGATTAACAATTGATATGCATAGCTAAACCGCGGTATCGTCTGCGCGTCACCGATAATGCCGTTAAGAGACACACACGTCCTGCCTCAGGAACATTTATCTCTACCGCTGCCTCGGCCCTTGACATCAAAGACCGACCGCTCAGATATAATCGGTGATTTATTTATTTGTCACCACTAACGGAAACACATTTGGGGCACCTAAACGCTGATTTTTACAAACGTCACCAGTATAATCAGTTTAAGGGGACGATAACACTGGTGACATTAAGGAAAATCAGCAGTATGGGTTAGTGTCAAAACGGAACGCACAATACCGCTAGTGGTGACGTTTTTGTGAAATCATCGATTGCGTCGAAACAAGACCAGTAGGAAAACGGGGCAATTTACTGGTGATTTTTTGGCACTTTGTCTCCACAGCTTGTTCACAGTGAGAAAGCGAAGATATGGATATTCTCTGAAGTAAATATATAGAACATGCCCCACCGTTTGATCCGCTGACTCTTGTGATGCAACGTCACAATTAACTCGGGAATATCATAGAAAAATGAAGCGTAACTTGGATTTTCGAATCGGACCAAAACAGATATTTTGCACAACTAGGCCGCATGTGGGACTTGTGTACCAGATTTAAGAAAGACACGTGCAGTACTTCCTCAGAAATCACGAGAACAAAAATTCATGGGAAATTGAAGATGGCCGCCTGGTGGCCATATTGGACTTTCGAATCGGTCCGAAAAAGATATGTTGCACAACTAGATCCTAGGGGGAACCCGTGTACCAAATTTGAGAAAGATCCATACAGTACTTCCAGAGAAATCACGATAACAAAGTTTCATGGGGGAAATCCAAGATGGCCGCCTGGTGGCCATACTGGATTTTGGAATCGGACCCGAAAAGCTATTTTGCATAACTAGACCACATGGGGAACCTGTGTACCAAATTTGAGAAAGATCCATGCAGTAGTTCCTGAGAATTTAAGATAAGAAAATTTCATGGGGAAATTCAAAATGGCCGCCTGGTGGCCATATTGGACTTTCGAATCGGACAAAAAAGGTATCTTGCACAACTGAACCACAAGAGGAACCTGTGTACTAAATGTGAGAATGATCCATGAAATACTTCCTGAGAAATCACGAGTTTGGAGATATGGTGAGAATATCAGAAATAGTAAAGTTTTATAGGGAAGTCAAATATGGCCGCCTGATGGCTATATTGGTTTTTCAAATTGGACCGAAAAGGGTATCTTGCACAACTAGACCATAAGGGGAACCTGTGCACCAAATTTGAGAAAGATCCACCCAGTTTTTCCTGAGAAATTACGATAACAAATTTTCAAGGGGAAATCCAAGATGGCTGCATGATGGCCATATTGAATTTTCGAATCGGACAAGAAAAGGTATCTTGCACAACTACAGCCCAAGGGGAACCTGTGTAACAAATTTGAGTAAGATCCATGAAACAGTTCCTGAGAAATTGCGATAAAAATGTTTCATTGAGAAATCCAACATGGCCGCCTTGTGGCCATATTGGATTTTCGAATCGGACCAGAAAAGACATCTTGCACAACTGGACCACAAGGGGAACCTGTGTATCAAATTTGAGAAAGATCCATGAAGTAATTCCTGAGAAATCACGATAACAATGTTTCATGGGGAAATCTAAGAAGGCCGCCTGTTGGCCATATTGGATTTTCGAATCGGACCGAAAAAAGTATCTTGCACAACTAGACTCCAAGGGTAACCTGTATACCAAAATTGAGAAAAATCCAGGCAGTACTTCCCGAGAAATCACGATAACAAAATTTTCGTATCGGACCAGAAAAGGTATTTTGCACAACTACAGCCCAAGGGGAACCTGTGTACCAAATCTGAGAAAGATCCATGCTGTAGTTCCTGAAAAATCACGACAACAAAGTTTCATGGGGAAATCCAATATGGCCGCCTTGTGGCCATATTGGATTTTCGAATCGGATCAGAAAAGGTATCCAGCACAACTAGACCCCAAGGGGAACCTGTGTATCAAATTTAATAAAGATCCAAGCAGTAGTTCCTGAGAAATCGCGATAACAAAGTTTCATGGGGAAATCCAAGATGGCTGCCTAGTGGCCATATTGGATTTTCGAATCGGACCAGAAGAAAAGGTATCTTGCACAACTAGACCCCAAGGGGAACCTGTATACCAAATTTGAGAAAGATCCATGCAGTAATTCCTGAGAAATCGCGATAACAAGAATTGTTTACCGACGGACTGACGACGGACCACGGACGAAAAGTGATTTGAACAGCGGCTGAAAATACAATCTTGTCTCGATTGCAGCGGGCGGTGCGTTGACACGTGACTGACCGCATGTGTGCTGGTTCATTTGTCGGGACGCTTTGCTATCTCTTATACCTAGTAAATAATTATACTCGAAGATAAGTCTATTTTCGATCTGAAGTTTCCAAAATTGTCATAAATGCACGCTTATTTGTCATTTTATGGAAGAGTAGAAAACATTTTTTCCTGTTTATCATATTTACACTAGTTATCAATAGCTAAAAATTCGCCCCAGTTCAAAGAGATAGGGAGAGACCAGGAGAACAAACGCCCACGCGGTGATACACGTGTCGATGCACCTGCCATCTAGGTAAACAAAGATGGTAAATCAGGAGAATACCATCTAGACGTAACGCTATGCAAACTTCGTGCGAAATGTTCGCCGATATTTTGAGAGATCCTATAATAAGTCAATCACGACCATTTCAACCTTTCCCTCTGAAAATGATTGACGGTTACCGCACGGGGATTAACATCTTCGCGCGGCATAACCTTTTGATATTTCTACCCCATGACAAAGCCAGACTTTTCGGTGGGAGTAAACTCTTTTATCTTCACGCACACAGTCTGGAAATGATGTCATATTTGGATACCCTTTCCTGGTAATGTTTATATATTAGTCAACATGCTACCGTGTGTACTCACTGTGGGCGTGATTTCAACAAGCTAGCCACCTGATTGGCTAACAAATTTAGTTTCAAATTCACGCGGGATTTTTTTAGGGCTGAATTCAGATATAATATTCCGTGATATTATATCTGAGTCTACTAGAATTGAATGCAACTGTCGCTGCTCCCGGGACAAATTGTATTGTCTAAGGGTTAACTTGTGTTATTGTCAGTCAATCAATCATCTTTATTGACTTACGCATAAATGCCTCTCGTCATACAGTTACTACCCTTCGGCGTAACAATATGCTCATTAACATATACATCTTCGTCGTGAGGACAAACACATATCTCTTAATAAATTAGCTTCGTGGGCATACTAGTACAAAGCTGCCATCTGCAAACCAGACATTTGAATATTAGGTCTTAACAGTATTGACACATCACTGTTAGCATCAGCATCCAAGCTGGTAGACCTACAAAATGATCAAGAAAATAAGCATGAACTGATTTCTTGAAAGAGATAAAACATCAACAGTTTAACTACCAACCAGATATAATTGTGTTTCCAGCGTCAAATCCATACCGGTGACAATTTGTTCCTTCTCTCAAACGAATTTAGTCTTATTCTAGAGATTAATGTACGGCGATCACACCTTAAATGTGATTGTTCATATGAATACGATGGTGTTCTATATTACACTTGTATTGCTTCAGATTGATACTTTGAATAACAAGTCGAAAATATGCCAGCTATCGCGAATTCGATTTGTTTTGCCATAGTATATAGGCATAGGCGGCAATGGGAAAATATTAATCAGACAATAACACTAGACACATATTTGACGAGCGTTAAAATTGCAGGCCAAAACCTTCTTTTATCAACAGCATATAGTAAGTAGGGGATGTAATTATAAGATGGTGTTCGATCTTACTATCGAAAAAAATATATGAAATTGCTATCCAAAACCGCGATTTCCCACAGCTGATACTGCAAAACAGTAAATTTGTTGGGGGGTTTTCAGTCCCATTTTCTACCTATGCTTATGTTTGGGGAAGTATTTTAAATTGGTGATGACAGACTTGAATATGGTATTACCAGATTACTATGATTCTTATTGTCGTGTTGTTCAAAGAAAGGATCAAGTGGTTTACTTCAATAAATGTTTGCATAAGAAAATAGGCCAGTTATCAACGAAGGAATTTTTATTTCCATGTGTTTGCGTAAGCAGAAATGAGAGTGAAATGACCCAGGGATTGCCATCATGGAAAACAGATTAGCGGGACTCCTTATCATTGTGGCGTGGCATTTGCTATTTTTTGTTGTAATACGAAAATGACCGATTATTATATAATTATTCTGTGCAAATACACCGTTTTGGGCCGCATACGAACAAGAACACAACAAAATACTGTCATACATGCCTCCTGTTCGTCATAGTTTTCTTGCCTTTCTCTATATCTGACCTTTGATGTTCGATCACTTGAGGGGCGGTTATAAGTTCAGTACACTGTGTTGATTACCCAATAAAGCAACACAAGTATCAAATCACGCGCAGATTGTTAAAACCCCTAGACATGTTAGAACGAGACTTTGCATCCCGTCTAGCTATCGATCGGGGTCGATAGGGACAGCGTTACTACTTACCTCATCAATCATTGACCTTTCGCCGTACTACGCTAGACCCGAATCGCTCCGATGTACTCTGATCTAGGATAGGCCTGCACGTACACTTATTTTTGTTATTTTAACAAATCGTTATCCGAGCAATGATATGACGCAACTACATGTGCAGACGTGCTGTTTGAGATAAGCCATTCAATGTGGGCGTGAAGCCACTGTGAAAACGTATAAAATTGTATTAACTGTTTAGTTAAACTGAAATTACCAGGGTGACAGTGATATCATTGATATGGGACAACAAAGTATATTACGACCGACCCCATATTGCTTATTGACACGGTCCAATAAGGTATATCGACCATGTCCGAAACCGTATATTGGTACGGCCCACTGAAGAATATTGTCTTCGTTTCCAACATCGCAGTCTCTCGTTTTGACCTCTCAGCGAATTTCGGCCAAGGGGTATGGCAACATAATTTTTTTAAGAATTTTGCTGACCGTACCATTCATATTAAGCCTCGACTTCATCATAGGGGTCAGATCCCTGACCGAAGTCGAATAATCTAGCACAGTTCCGAAGAACATCAGACAGTTATTCAGTGTGGTCTCCGGAGTTGATTAAAACACTCTACTGGCAAAGCTGTATTTCGATTGATCGATTTCCGATTTTATTTGTATTCGTCCGATATTATTTAAATTTTATTCATTTTATCATATACCTATGCATGCTAGGATGGTGATACAGACTCGTGTTTTCCATTCCCGTATTGCCCAGTCTGTGTTGTATTGCCCGCTCTCTAACCGGGACTACTTTCACCTGTGACCTTGGCAACCTCGCGCTGAAGGTATGCCTTGTGAACTGTTCTATTTATAGTAGGCCAGGCTACCAACATTGCCCCGGTTATCAGTTATAAAGCTCGTTTTTCAACCAAATAACAAGCTCTCCTCTCACACTACTGAGAAATAAAATACATTTTTTGGACGAAATGTATATCCTTCCAAAGTAGTGTTAGAATTAATTTACATTTTAATCACCCTAGAACCCCCCGTCCGCCCCCCCCCTCCTACTTCCTTCTCTCTCTTCTACCATCCCGCGCCCTTGTTAAACGGCGTTGCCGAACATATACGACCATGTCATGTTCAAAGGTGTAAATGATGTCAAACTGTCCATGTGCGTCGCAACGTAGCATCATTAGCGTGTTAGCTTGACTGGTTGAGTGGCGAGCATGGTCACTGCTAGGTAGACAATGGTTATTGATGGTTTTGGTGATGACTTTGATAATATCCCCTTTTTTGCAGGGCGGGTGTGGTTCAGGATATGCATTTGCGGCTGCTGGATCACTTGCGGGATTGCTTGCCCTCAAAAGAGGACAGCTCACAGTTCTTTCTGTACAGAATCTCCTGGACTGCTCTCGGAAACAAGGTTTGCATTTTATAATTATTTTGTCGGTCAACAACATCAGTCCGGTAGTCTCCAGGTCAGTCTGATGAATGTCTTGCACCCCCATTGGAGTAGAAAATTACGAGGAAAACTTTATGGGACACTCCTTAACCCTATCTGGCCTGGGCTTTTTGGGACTGGGGGGGCCGAAGTGGCTCCCCTAATTATTTTTCTTATCCCTTGTGCTAGGGAGCTGAAACTTACCACACTATACCCTTGGATCAAGCTCTACCAGAAAATGTAAAAAAATCCAAGATGGCCGCTTTGATGACGTCACAGTGACGTCACTTTCAAAAACGGCATTTTTTGTCGATTTTTCGGTCGGATTTTCCGAATTTTTTATTTATGCAATTTCTCCGCAAAAACTGCATGATAAATTAGTAAATATTAATGTGATGTGAAATAAAATAGTATTTGTCCACTTTTCATCACGAAAAAGCAGAAATTTTGAAGAAATGTGACAAAAACATCACTTTTCTGGTACACCACGTGGCCGCCATCTGGAATTTACCCATGATCCTAAATGCAAATGGGCTAAAAATGACCCCAATATGATAAACTATAAAGTCCATGAGTTTCAGCACTCCATTTTTCGTCGTTCCGGAGATAGTGCAGAAAGTTTGGTAGGGGGGCCATAATGCCCCCCCAGGCCAGGTAGAGTTAAGTACTTTCGCCTGACGAAATTATTTTGGTGAAGAAATGTTTGTTTAGGTTAAATGCAACCTTCTAAATATTGTTATACGTTGCTATATTTTGGCCTGGTTGAGTGGAGACCACTTTAGGCATATCATTCACACGTGTCTTGTACACATTTCGGAAGTGGGGAAGGAAGGGTAGAAGGGGCACCGCTATCAGTTAATAGCAACAAATCTGTTCATCGCTTGAATTTCGTTATTAGATTTTTCAGATCCATAAAATGAACTATTCATCACGGGGAATAGAAATAAGCATGGTTGTTTTGAATTATAGGTAAAGAAAATAAATAGATGTGCTTACCAGATGATGTTCTTGTTGCTGGAATGTTATTTTTTAAAACGTGACCTCTTAGTCCGGGTGTCCACTCCAAGAAAGAGGGAGGCGGAGAGAAGGGAGTAGGAAACCATACCGTTTTCTTCTTAATGTGGAAAAGGACTAGTTGCAATAAGATGGAATTCAGCCCTATATGTGCTGCATAAAGAAACTGGATTCATTTCTCTGGTAACACTGCCAACCTTTCGTCATTTTTCTTCCACATTTCTGCTTTTCGTCGAGAAAAAGTTGGCGAAACTATTTTATTTCTCATCAGACTATTATTTGCTAATTTATCATGCATTTTTTGTGAAGAAATGACATAAATGAAAAAAAAATTCGAAAAATCTGACCGAAAAATCGACCAAGAAATGCACTTTTCAGAATGACGTAACTGTTACGTCATCACTTCGGCCATCTTGGGTTTTTCTTTTGCATTTTCTGATGGAGCTTGACCCAAGTGTATAGTGTGGTAAGTTTCGCCCTACTTAAGGGATAAAACAAATATTTAGGACGGGGTCCCAAAAATCATAAAATCTTATATATGTAAATGCCTAAATAATCGCAGAACATACAGGAGTTTGCCATCAGTGCAGAAACAAAACACCGGTATCCGCAGCAGTAGTAAAATGGGAAATGCGGTTTATTGGCCTTTTATTTTTGCATATCATTTCTGGAAAGGTCATTGAGTCCCCAGATCTACTTGAGTTATTTTAATGTTAATTCACCTCTCCGTTAATATCCGGTAATCTCCGGGAATGTCCATGAGTAGGAGTCAGTGTTAGTTTTGGCCATGTCGTTACGTGCGGTTGACATTTGCTGGAGGTCAACTTTACTTTGAAGACTCCTCGGTCACTTCAATGTTATTTGCATGATATACAACTACTGGCCTGAGCATTACCGTGACGTCATCAATTTGGGGCCGTTTTAACGCGTTTGATTCTGATACGTCAAATGTGTGTAGGGCCGTGAATGCATTGATAATTATACATACCCTCTTTAGTGTGGATTATGCTGTATAGAGTCGTTAGTATTACCTTATCCGAGGGCAATGAGACTCCAAATATACGCTTGTATATATACGCTTCGCTTGAAATACCGGGAATCTCCGGTAATCTCCGGAAATATCTGGAGGTCAGTTGACCTTGGACTTTTGAGGTCAATCTTGCCTTGAATATGCTCCGGTTACATCAAGGTTATATTTAAAGCAATACATGTCCTGTAGCGACAAAATGGGAGTTCCTATGACACTGGCTGGATTCGAATCTGCAATGTGGGCATCTAGCGGAAAACACTGTTCTTGATGTAGGTTCTTGCATCTACCTACACGTGTGGCTGTTTGTATTGTAGGTTCGTTGCATCTCCCTACATACACGTGTAGCTGTTTTATTGTAGGTCGTACATCTCCCTACATACACGTGCAGCTGTTTGTATTGTAGGTTCGTACATCGCTCTTCATACACGTGCAACCCTTTGTATTGTAGGTTCGTAAATGGCTCCATATACACCTGCAGGTTTTTGTATTGTATCGAATGATACACTCAAGTGTTTAGCAAATAAGTTTGCTTGTCTTCACAGGAAATGCTGGCTGTGACGGTGGAACTCCGGAAAAATGTTTCTCTTATATAGCGGACGGCGGGATAGACTCGAATGTGACATATCCTTACGAGGCCAGAGTAAGTATAACTGTCCGTCGATCCGCATGTTGGTCCATCTGTATTAGTATTTAAAACTGAAATCTTGTCGCAATTGTGAGGCTGTTAATGATGCGAAATAGGTCAAGTTCGGTCAACTTGAATAGGCTTCTAATTAATCACCAGTTGCATGTGTAATATGAATTTGAAGAGACGCAATCCTTCAAAAGTTATCAATCTTAAAAGTTTAAGTTGGAGAGCCGAGCTATGATCCCTTGAGATACTGCAAATAACTAAAATTTGACATTGATGAAATAGGACAAGGTCAATCAGATTGGAAAGACTTCTAGTCAGTCACCAGTTGCGCATGTAGTATTAATTTGGAGAGCCTTGATGTAATCCTTCAAGTTATCACCAATACTCAAATCTGACCTAGATAAAATGGGTCTAGGCCAGTCCTCTTCACTTGGCCTCTGACCTATCGTGAGTTGTATATGCAATACAGTGAATATAGAAAGTCTAGCAATAATTCAACAGATATTGCTTTAACAAGCAAGATAGACAGACAGACGGACGAAGCAAGCAGACAATACCCTTCGGTCAAACTTGGCATGGGGTAAAAACAAATAAACTGAGATTTCTTTGCCATCACAATCCACATCGAGTTTGAACTGCAATTATAGCATAAACAACAATTTACAATGTTATTAAGTCTGAGATATTCACTCATCGAACAGTAAATAATATTCCACGAAACCACAGTTTAGGTAAAGTGGATAACACTAGCTCAGTGCTAGCACCAATTGCTTCTTTCGAGCTTCACGAGCTCGTTGTCATTCTGTAAAAAATGCACACGCCGTGAGGCACAGAATAGACTGATTTAAGATCGCTATAACTCAATCAAATACACAAATTTAAGATTTTTTTAAGAAGACTAACCTGGGCATAAACAGTGAATTTTCTGTAAAACAAATATAGTGATAAAAATCATTTAATTAGGTTCTTCTAGGTGTAGCAAGCGCATGCGCGAAGTATAAATGTATCATTATGGGGGATTTTAATATTGATTTATTTAAAACTGATAAACATGAACCTTCCAGGCAGTTTTTGGAAATAATGAAATCACACTACATTTTTCCTAAGATAACAAAACCAACTCAGGTTAAAGCTAATTCGGCGACATTGATTGACAATGTATTTCAAAATTTTCATGAAGATAACTTGATGTCTGGTATTCTCCTTTCAGACATAACCGACCATTTTCCAGTTTTTTTCTAGAAAACAAAGCGTCATTCTTCCCGCCGTCCACAGATAACACATTTACTTTTAGAAGAATTAATCAGGAGCAAATATTAATTTTTGAAGAGAGGGTTAAAAATATAGATTGGAGCGATGTTACTAATGAAACCAGCGATGTTAATAAAGCTTTCGAAATGTTCTCTGATAAATTCAATTTCGCGTACAACGAGAGTTTTTCTGTTGTCTCATCAACAGCCTCAAAGTTCAAAATTAGAAAACCCTGGATAACTTATGGTATTCTTATCTCTATTCGTGAAAAAAACAAACTTTACAGGCAACACAAAAGGTACTAATATGAAAATTATCCGTCAATATAAACAGTATAGGAATAGATTGAATCATACATTAAAGTTAGCGAAGTGATTATATTATGAAAACAAATTTAATCAGTCTAACAATGATATCAAAGGTACATGGAAAGTATTAAACAACCTAATGAGCCGCAAAAAACCCCCACCAGCTTGCCAAATACATTTAACGTTAATAATAGTGATACCTCGGATCCTTCTAAAATTGCGAACGGTTTTAATGATTATTTTAGCTCTGTAGCAACCAAGTTAGCGGAAGCAATCCCACTGTCAGCGAACGAATACAAAGATTTTTTGAAGAATAGACATGTCAATGAGTTTCATCTGGAACCCTGTACTACGAAGGATATGGCAGACGTTGTAAATAACTTGAAAAACTCCGCCTCTGGGATTGATGACATACGTATCTCGCTTGTCAAATCTGTATTTAGTCTGATTAATTTACCATTATGTCATGATACTAACTTATCATTCAGACTCGGTGTAGTTCTCGATCTTTTGAAAGGGGCTGAAGTGACACCCCTGTAAAACGAGAGATCCTGAAGGATCTTGGCGCCCACCATTATCCGATAATTGTAAGCTAATAACAAGAGGATCTTTTTGTCCATTGTTGCTAAGAACAAACCATTGATTTGTACATGTAAGTCATTTTTGTTCTTGACATGGTACATGCCGAAATAAGGTCATCGTGGAGTTCGAAATGGTATTGTGCACAATGTGGCTGATTTTACGTACATGACAGGGTCATCAAATAAGGAATTAAAAGACTCTGGGACAATTTTGATGTAGGATTTATATATGTGCAAGCAGTTTTTCTGTTTATATTTTATGTCAGTTGAAAGTCAAACCAGTCGGTAGGGCTTACTTCCTTAACATAGTGAAGTGAATGTTTTGTGAAACAATGTTCTTTGCGAATGAAACATTTAAAGTTAATGAAAGTTCATAGACAATGTCTTTGAAATAACTGTTTTAGTGGGGGAGACCGGGGTAATAGTTGAACGTATAACACATGTGACATCAGGGCTTCGTGTTTAGCGCGAGTGATAGCTCACCTGCACGCAAACACTCGCGTAAATTCATGTCACGAGAGTGATTTTAGCTCACGTAAACTGTCACATTTTATATTGTATTATATTGCAATCACTCGCCTGACTTTTAAATACCCTTTCCTAAATATTTTGACATGAGCTATTTTTAGCTCGCACACTAATTCTAAACACGAAGCCCTGTGACATCGAAACTTCTTCGCTGCAGTACAATTTACTTTTGCAGTGGCAAAGACACAAAGTAGGTCTGATGTTAGCCAAGATATAAATATGAAGAAGTTGTTGTTCAATATGGATTTATTAAGAAATCATAAAGTCGGGGTCACCCTGTTGGCAAATGCAACGAGATGAAATGTCCGGTAACAAGGTTTGACTGTGAAATTAAAGACGACAAGTAGGTGACCATAGTTCATAGTCCATAGATTCATCCTGTACATAGGAGCACCTCCAATGCTAGGAGTGTTACACATGCATATATATATAGAAGCGAAAGTCCATTAAGGCATATAAAAAATAAAGTACAGTATGCTGGAAGGTGTTGAACATCATTTGCAGTACTGCACGTGAAAGGTTACAGATGACATTACCGAGTGTTCAACAGTTCAGTTTGATGATGATGAAGAGTGTACAGGTATCGCCAGAGAACACTCATCACATTTGCGACACACCCAGGGTCGCTCAGACGAGATGAAGGGTCTATGATAAAGACAGATATATCATCTGGAGCCCTTGCATTGTGTGGAAGGTCTTCGAGGCACTCGGCACACACAGATTTTTAAATCAGGGCAAGAAATTTGTCTCTGGTGTCTTGAAGGGTGTCGCACGTGACAAGGAAATGTATGCTAGACTCAGGAGCCTCAGCTGAATGGGGAGGGCTTGGACATGTGTTACACCCGTAGAGACGGAGGATATCGCAGGATGAGGTTTTCCAGTTGGAAAGCAGCCGAGGGTCATACAATGTATATCTGAAAGAAGGATACATATTAAATTTTTGAATGTGAATAAAAACACTTGCTGCATAATAGACCGTAATGGCGACCTGTGTACCAAATTTGAAGAAAAAAAATCTGTTAATTCCGGGGAATTTGTGAAAACTCTCCTCAAGAAATAGATGCTGTTATATATTGGTTGAGACTATGGAACTTCTCACTTTTCGCAACTGATCCATGTATGACATGTCAGTGATTGAGAAGGGAATAATTATCTTTTAATTTGTTTTTCTGGCTATAACTTACCATTACTGAAGACGAAATTTTTTTTTGCAATGAAATATATGGGAATTACCTGATGATGGTCATGTAATAGAATAAAGAAAGGTTTGTACTCACTTGTCAGAAGATCCTCCAACGATTAAGTACAGGAATCGACTTCTTGTCACAGAATCCTGGCGATCCCTATCTCTTCTTGACGATACCCACTGTAAGGCATCTTGGTGATGCCAAAGTCAAGGCATCTTGGAAATGCCCATGCAGGCCACCCATGGGCATTGGTTGAACGTAACTCAAGGACTGGCTTGAAGTATGTGCCAGGAGCCTCGAGTCAATTTTCCGCATTTTTCATAGTTGTAATATGGTGCTCAAAAGTGACAAAAATCACACTAATTTGGTCATTGGGTATGAACGGGGATCCTTTAATGGACGCCTGACTATAGATTCAGGGAGTAGATGCTTAGAATTATCGATGTAATAGAATTCATATAGTAAATTTCTTGTATCCTCTAATTCGTTCTTGCTTTCGTGTAGAAATTCGTTCTTTTTTCATGTGATTGTTGTCATATTTGCTGAGATATATGTTGGCTGATAAAGAGACGACTTTCAATGAACAGATGTAAATGTACAGAATACAAGTCCATGGTTAGACCAATAAGTTGGTATTACGCCAGCCTGCACACACTTTTCATTGGTGTAGACGTGGTCGAGTAATGTCCCATTTACAGTTGTGGGTTCAGTGATTAACTGGTGAAGTCCTAATTCCTGTTCCATGAATTGTACAAATGTAGTATCTTTCTCCAGCAAGTTCATATTGAAATCTCCAAGAAAGAAAGTCGGTTTATGTGTATTTATCAATGGCTGGATATTGTTGCGTACAACGTGTTCTAGTTGTATATCTGACAGTTTTGGTGTTTTGTAGATGAATATCACTTGAACATCATTTCTTTTGATTCGTGCATTCATGAAGATAAATTCAACGTTATCATAGATGTGAGAATTGATCTTCTTCACAGTTATGTCATCCTTTATGTATGCGACTAGTCCATGAAATGGTCTGGTCATGTTGGATGACCGAGCTTCATCTAATCTATACGTTTGAAACCCTGGCAGCTCATACTGATCAGCTTTGTCTGTATTTACAAGACGTGTCTCACAAATTCCAATTAAGTCTGCATTGTGTACATTTGGATCACTCTTGATATCGTCTATATGTAAATGCAGGGATCTAGCATTGTTAAACAGTAGTTTTACCTGGGAGTTGTCAATACTGTACAGAGGTGTATAACACAACTGAAGTGGATTCTTGTAAAGCCTTTCCATTTCTTGATGTACCTTTTCATCCACTTTCAATGCTTTCTCATTGAAGTCAAGAATGTGCAAGTTTGCTAATTTGCGAACTCGAGACAGTGCAACATAATGAACATGTGGTGGTTTATAACTGGAGCTTAGATCTACAACAACTTCATCAACTGTGGCACCTTGTGCTTTGTGAACAGTCTTAGCTGCGGCTGGGGCAAGTGGAAATTGGATTCTTTGATAAGTTTTTTTGTTATGAAGAAATCTCCGTTTTGTTTCAAATACTGGTGTCCATTGCTGATCAATATCTGTATGATAGAGATGTTTGTATTGTTTTCTTCTTTTGCTACCAATGTTTGTATCGGTAAATAGAACCCATACAATGGCTGGTCTCTTAGATGTTCCTTTGTACTCGATGAGTTTCAGAATTGCTGATGCACCATTTGTCAACCCATCATCGACCTCAACATTGACTGTTACATCATATGTCATGTCAACCGCAAGTTTCAGCACACTAGGGAGGTTTCCAGTTTGGCTGAGTTTGTCTTTCTTATTAATTTCTTCTACCAAGTGAATCTTAATCTCTTTGTTCATGTTCACGGGGGAAATAATATCCGTATCTGCGAAGACGTCTACTTTTATAGTTTTCAGATCTTGAATCAATGTGGTGTTGAAGTTATCAACTTTCTTGTTCTCTGTGAATAAATGCAGAGCTTTCCTTGGATAGTCTGCAGACGTTGTAGAAATCATGCGAGATGTGATAATTTCTTTATCCGTTGGTAGGAGTTGATTGAATCTTAACCTGTTTAACATCTCGGCAAATGGCAAGTCATCTTTTTGTCTCATGATTTCGGTGAGTTCAAATATTTGGAAATGATTTTTCCATAAATTGCTTGCTAGGCCGACGGACAAATCAGAGAAGATCCATGAATCTGCTACAGGACATAATTGATAGAAGTCTCCAACAGCTATTATACTTATCCCTCCGAAATCTCGTTTTGTACCAGTTAGTTCTTGCAGTCGGTCATGCATGAAAGCGAAAAGCTTGTTACCAACCATGGAGATTTCATCGATAATGATAACAGCAAGGTCTTTGTAAGTTGTTCGAAATGTATTTAGCTCATCACTGTACATATGCTGCTGTGTTTGGAACATTTTCTTGTGGAAAGCAGAGGCTATTGTTACCCCATTGATGTTGTAAGCTGCCTTTCCTGTGAATGCTGTTCGTAAGATCTTTATAGTATCCGGGTCATCTCCATCTTTGGAATTTAGAAGTCTATTTAGTGTTTGGTACAGAGCTTGTATTACTACTGATTTTCCAACACCCGCTCCTCCCGAGAGGAATGCGTAAAGTGGGTCGGTCCTTGTAGAAATCCATTGTATAACGTGATTGAAAAATTCTCGTTGTTTAATGTTAAGAGATCGGAGCAAAGCCCGGTATTCATCATCTGGAAGCAGTACTGAATTTGTTTCAACGGATACAGAGGCAGCAGGTAAATCAAGATCTTGACCAATATCTGCTGTGCTCTGGGATTGTGTCGGGGGAATAAAGTGGATAAAGTCCTCTGACTGACTGGTAGATTGCTCAGCATCTTCTGCTTGCACTTGTTCAGTGTTAGGTGCTAAAGTGTCAAACTCTGTGGAAAGGTCTTGTTCAGCTTGCTGCCTAGCTAGATCTAATTCTTCAACATGGTGTTCGTATTTCTGCAGCAATGGTAAAATGTCTGCACTTCTATTTTGGTAATGACCTTCATATGTGTCATATCCACCTTTAAGATCTTTGTTTTCGTCTCTCCATGGCATGAACAGAAGAAGTTTTTCTCTGTAGAAGTTCTCAGAATTTGTACTCCTGCTGTATCTTACATATCGTATTACCTTTGGGTTCCTCCTTTTTCTGATTGTTATGCCATCTCGCAATTTCATCACAATATTTGTATCACCGAACTCTGTATCACTGTCGGTCTCAACGTTATTGTCAGATGAGGGTAAATGACCTTTATCATCATCATTGCATTCAACTTCAAAAGTAGGTTCCTTTTGTCTATACTTCACTTCTAACTCGGAAACATAATCAGCGAGGCAGTATTTTTCGATTTTTTTTGGTCGTTTTGCATACCTCTTGATGATGTTGTCAGATTCAATGTCTGTTGAGTCATCTGGAAGCTGTTCCAGCTGTTCTTCGGTTTTTAAGAGAAAAACTCGCTGGTCTGGAGGAGATGTATTGATGAATATTACTTCACGAGATGCTCGTGTCAGTGGCATCTGCAACACGAGATATGATGCTTCTTGGGCACTTATTTCAACAAAATTGAGGAACTGGTTTCCAATATGTCGAACCTGCCTCTTGAGATCCATGTTTCCCTCTGTTGCTTCTTTAGATGCCTGTTCTAGCATAGTACTCATACCTCGCTGTGATTTGCTGATATAGGAAACAATGTACATTGCACAGGCATAGGGATCAAGTACAAATTGTATGTCCAGATTTGCTCTCCATGCACTAAGCACAACTTTATTGTAATAATTCACACGCATCTCCGATGGTTTTCTTTTCAAAAACACCTTGGGCCCTTTGAGAGAGCTTCGTATGCATTTAATATATTCTGATTCTTCCATTTGCACAACATCTTTTAGAAATTGTTCATATGACATATCACATCCGTCCTTGAACTCGTTCATTCTAGCATGTATTTCTGAGTATTTTTTCCTGTACTCCTCGACATCATTTTCTAGTGGTTCTAAGACCATTGTCTTTTGAAGTGGTGGAAGGGGAAAGCCAAATCTACAGACAGATCTACCACCTTTCTTGCATGTTTTCGAATGTTTATGAATCTGGAGTTTAACCAAGTCTCGTAGGTCTTCCTCGACATCTAGGGAACAAGTCACATATTTGTCAACATACTGAACAATGTCGTCTTCAGAATCCACATTATATTTTGGTGCTTTCTCTGTCCATACTATCATGTGAGTGTGTGGCGAGCCTCGATTTTGAAATTCAATGCGTTGGAATGTATCAGTAACAGTTCCAATTGGAGAGTGTTCACTTTTAAGTACAGTGTTTACAAATACTTGCACTCTGTGGTCAAAGTACCTGGACGTTGTTACAGGGTCTTTTTGAACAAGTTTGACTTTGTCAGACCATGTCATATTTTCTATGTCTTTATCGGAACATGGCACACCAGCTAAGACAGCTAAAGTTTTAAGTAACTCTGTCCAACGAGTATCAGCTGAAGATAATGACATAAACCATGTTGGGAGACCTAATTGTCTAATCATAGCAAATACATCCTTTTTTCTTGAAGAAAGGTATGCTGGAGAATTACGAAGTGTTCTAAAAATGTAGTAACCTTCGTTCAAGTTAACTATCTTGTCAGCAATTTCAGGGTTTCGCGCTTCTTTTGCTGTAATTTTCTTTCCTTCACTTTTCTTCCTTCGAACAGCTAAGTTCACTTTATCAACCACTTGTTTCCTTTGTATTTTGTTCAGTTTGAAAAAGAGATTTGGAACACATGTTGCGGCTCTTCGATCAACACTTCGTAGTTCCCATTTTGAAACATCACTGTAAGATACAGGTACATGCCGGTCATTGTTTTCTAATCTTTTCTGTCCACAATATATAGTTGGAAAAGAGAGTACTTCGGCATCTTTATCATGATAAATGCTAAGTGGTTGTTGTCCTTCGCCAGGTGCTAAAACTAGGCCTTTGTTGGTATCAAGATTTGTTTGGTCGATGAGTGTGTCAGAATTGCCTTGAATGCGATCATCTTCATGGATTTCGATAAATGTATCTTGGTTTTCTAACTCGTTTTCAGGATCAGTAAATGCTTCTGAATAAACAATTTCAGATCGTCTACCATCTGCAGTGTCTGAACAACGTGTAAATTCGTCTAAGTTTTGTGGTCTTGTAAATTCTTGAACAATTTCTTGAGCACTATTGGTAGTCTCCTTAACCCAATTCTCATCAATTGCCAGACCAGAATTCTTATACAGCTGACTATTGTTCATAAGCCAGTGTAAAGCTGCGAGTACAACAGTTGGTCGCACATTTTCAGAAAACACACACGATTTGTATGAAAGTCTTTTCTTCAGTTTTACAGACACTGTGAAATGTTCATCCATTTGTCTTGGTAATGCATTCAGTGTCGGCTGAACGTCAATCGGGACGTTGACTACATTGCCTTTTGTTGAATACTGTCCACCTCGTGGTAATTCTCTTATCTGCATAAAGGGTATTCTAAGCGCTACAAGTCGTTCTTCGAGAGGGTGCAACTTCAACTCTGGGGGTTTATCAGGCCAGGTCATCCCATTGGCAACAGAGAGTTTTGGAATTTTACATTTCTTTAATGTGGATAAGCATGTGTGACAAAGCCATTCCTTTCCATCTACAGATTTATATCCTGTATAGTAATCTTTATATGTTTGAAATATAGGAACAGGACAACTCTCTGTTACGCTTTCCCTAAACCATGTTTGATGACAACAGGTACATACATATTCTGGTCCTTTTTCAGTTTTTTTATAGAAAACATTGATACATCCGTCTATATCATGTCCGAAACGTCTTTTTTTACGTTGTTCTTTTTCATGCTGAAAATACTCTTGGTTCTTTCGATCTTCTGATTTTCGTTTTCTGTCGGAGGCTTTTTCTTCTTCTGTAATATGCCTTCTTCTTTCAGATTGTTTCATTCTTTCAATTGTGAGGAAAGTTCTATCCTGTCGCAGTTGTCGCTTTCTGGTCAAATCTGCCTTTGACTCCACTTGTGAAAACGCTGGATCAAGTCTAGCTTTTTTCTTCAATAATCTTTCTTGTTCTAAAAACTGAGAATCTTCTCTACATTTCCGCTTACAATTCAGATCTATCACCCTGTGCTTTTCCGGTTCTTTTTGCCTAGATTTTCGTTTACTTTGGATATCTATTACTCTGTGCTTTTCCGGTTCTTTTTGCCTAGATTTTCGTTTACTTTGGATATCTATTACTCTGTGCTTTTCCGGTTCTTTTCCCCTGGCTGTCCTCTTACTTTGGACATCAATTAGTCTGTGCTTTTCCGGTTCTTTTTCCCTGGCTGTCCTCTTAGTTTGTTTTTCAATCACTAAGAAGCTTGGATCATTCCTTGCTTTCCGTTTACTTTGGACATCAATTACTCTGCGCTTTTCCGGTTCTTTTTCCCTGGCTGTCCTCTTACTTTGGACATCAATTACTCTGTGCTTTTCCGGTTCTTTTTCCCTGGCTGTCCTCTTACTTTGTTTTTCGATCATTAAGAAGCTTGGATCATTCCTTGCTTTCCGTTTACTTTGGAGATCTATTACTCTATGCTTTTCCGGTTCTTTTTCTCTGGCTGTCCTCTTACTTTGTTTTTCAATCACTAAGAAGCTTGGATCATTCCTTGCTTTCCGTTTACTTTGGACATCAATTACTCTGTGCTTTTCCGGTTCTTTTTCCCTGGCTGTCCTCTTACTTTGGACATCAATTAGTCTGTGCTTTTCCGGTTCTTTTTCCCTGGCTGTCCTCTTACTTTGTTTTTCGATCATTAAGAAGCTTGGATCATTCCTTGCTTTCCGTTTACTTTGGAGATCTATTACTCTATGCTTTTCCGGTTCTTTTTCTCTGGCTGTCCTCTTACTTTGTTTTTCAATCACTAAGCAGCTTGCATCATTCCTTGTTTTCCGTTTACTTTGGACATCTATTACTCTGTGCTTTTCTGGTTCTTTTTCCCTGGCTGTCCGCTTACTTTGTTTTTCAGTCGCTAAGAAGCTTGGATCATTCCTGGCTTTCCGTTTACTGTGCACATCGATCACTCTGTGCTTTTCCGGATCTTTTTTTCTAGATTTCTGTTTACTTTGGACATCAATTAATCTGTGCTTTTCTGGATATTTTTCTCTAGCACTTGATTTGCGTCTTTTGTCAGATTCTTTCAATATTTTTTTCTTTAAACTTCCTTGTCTCATTTTCTTCATGTACGTACGCATGTACGCTCGCCGTGTACAAGAATGTAGGCCTATTGTTTTGTCACTTTTGTGGTTAGTTGAAGATATTTTCTTCTTTAATATTTGTCTCTTTTTCTGATCTTGAAAATATAACAGAAGTCTATCATTTGCCGTTTCTTCAGTCAATCCTGTAGTCTTCTCAGAACTCTTTGGTGTCTGATCAGTACAATTGTCTGAACTTATCCTCAATATCTCGACAGCTGTTACTTCGAAAATATCATCTGCTCGATAAGCCATTGATTGTGCTAGACGAAGACAATGTTCAAATACGTCGTGTATGTCACTATAATGCAGCACAATACTTGATCCATTTGGATCAACAGAACCAGTCAAGTTTCTAGAGTGAGAGTCGCTAACACAGTAAATGTTATTCTGCTTAATTACAATGAATGTACTTCCTTTGAATGTTACAATAGCAGCATCACTACTGTTTTGAAGTAAAGCAGCATGTAATGCTTCAGCCAGTGTTACAAACTGCAGTTCATCTAGGTTTTCTCTCGTATTGCCCAGTGTTCCCATCAGTGATTCTTGAAATGCAAAATTGTACAGGTTACCATTTGTATATTCCACTGAACCACGAATGTCATTAATGGCTAGGAGCTCATGATGGATTGTGCTACTTCGCTGCAAAAATTCATACATTTCGTTTCCATTTACAAGTATATGGTCTACATCATTTGATGTCCAAATTGTTGTTGGTTTCTCTTGACTGTATATGAGAGCTGATAGACTATTCATTACACACTGTTTTCCAGCATTGTCCTGAAATCTTGGATGGCTTTGGTCGAAATGACCCTGTATTGGTACTGGCAAACTCGAAATATCTGTGTTTCCTTCGAATCTATGTTGTGAAATTATACCCCGAGACATTTCTGCTGATTCATGTTCTCCTTCAGCATCTATAACATCATCATAATGAGTGTCATGTGTTGAAACAAATATTTTGTCCGTTTGCTTATCAACAGGAAGTTCAGTTATGTAAGGTTTGCATGGTTTTTTATGTTCAGTGTTTGTAATAGATGTACTCAATAGCTTGTTCATAGTTCTTGAGGTGGTTGGATTTGTTCGTTTGTTCTTAGTTCTTGCAACTTTTGTACATAATTTCGATACCACTGCATTGCACGGTGGCAATGGCACCCTCGGTGAGGTGCAAACGGAAGGTTCCGAGTCAGTGGCGGTTGTCTGCCCTGCACCATCAGTTCTACTATCCGGTGTAGCTGATGGTGGCACACTCGATGGTGTACAGACGCACGGATGCGAATCAGACCTCGGTGGGACATCCCCGTGTGGGATGGACAGACTTCCCTGAGGAGTTGTCAACCTCGGGGCATTTGAAGATTTTCCCTCCAGAAGGGATGGTTCTTCCAGACCATGGAATGACGAATGAGAATTTTCCGCCCTCCTCTGTCTCATCCGCGACTTCTGCTGCTCACCCTGTCGACGCGAGGATTTGCGTTTCCTTCCCATGCTGTGAAATATATACATCCATTAAAACTTGTATGGCTAATGTCAACATATGATGGTGACAATTTGACAAATTTACTGTCTGTGCCAGATAATATATCCGAGGCGTTTTCGGCGATATTTCGGAGACAATTGATTGGTTATTGGAAATTCAAACAGGAGATAAACTAACAAGATTTCAATTGAACCCAAAATACGCCCGTAAAAAAATAGTCGAAAAACAATTTTATCTCCTGAATGTTTTTATAGACAAAGGTTAACAATACAAGTGAACCTACCTGGACTGTATGTTGTTTGTATTGTTGCAATAGTCATAATACTGTAAATATGCGCTCATCTGTGTATCAGTAACTTTAAAACAAAATGTGTGTTTATAGTAAAAGCTGCAAAAGTAAGCTCATCGGCCTGATGAATGGGGTCGAAATAACAGTAGATGCCAAATACAAGGATTTCAGACTAAAATCAAGGGGAGTAATTGAAGAAAACATCGAATCAGCTCAAAAACAGTTTGTGCACATCTACACATGGTACCGATCATATGTACCAAATTTGAAAAGAATCCATCGAAAAGTCTGAGACGAGTTGCGTTCACGAGGACAGTAGTTGCAATAAAAGATTTCAGACAAAAATCAAGGGGATTAACTCAAGAAACTGTCCAATCAACTCGAAAAAAGTTTCTGCACATGTGCACTTGGCACCAATCATTTCAAAACAATGCAATGAAACTGCTAGGACGAGTTTCGTTCATGAGGACTGTAGGTGCCAAATAAAAGGATTCCAGACTAAAATCAAGGGGGGATAACTCAAGACAACGTCGAATTGGTTTGAAAAAAGTTCATACACATCTACACATGATATCATGTGTATCAAATATCAGAAGAATCCATGGAAAACTCTGAGACGCGTTGCATTCATGAAGACAGTGGTTGCCAAATAGAAGGATTTCAGACCAAAATCAAGGGGAGTAACTCAACAAAACGTTGAATCGGGCTGTAAAATGTTTGTGCACATCTACATATGATGCTGATCATGTGCATCAAATTTCAGAAGAATCCATGGGAAACTCTGGGACAAGTTGTATTCACGAAGACAGTGGGTGCCAAATAGAAGGATTTCAGACCAAAATCAAGGGTAGTTACTCAAGAAAACGTCGAATCAGGCTGAAAAAAGTTTGTGCACATCTACACATGGTACCGATCATGTGTATCAAAATGCAGAAGAATCCATTGAAAACTCTGGGACGAGGTCCATTGAAGAAGACAGTAGGTGCCAAATACAAGGATTTCAGACCAAAATCAAGGGGAATAACTGAAGAAAACGCTGAATCGGAACGAAAAATGTTTGTGCACATCAACACATGGTACCGATCATGTGTACCAAATTTCAGAAGAATCCATTGAAAACTCTGGGGTGAGTTGCATTAAAGGCAGTAGGTGACAAATACAAGGATTACAGACCAAAATGAAGGGAGTAACTCAAGAAAACGTTGAATTGGACTGAACAAATTTTGTGCACATCTACACATGTTGCCGATAATGTGTACCAAATTTCAGAAGAATCCATTGAAAACTCTGATGAGACGAGTTGTGTTGACGATGACAAGGTTTTGAATACATGGATTTCAGAACAAAATCAAGGGGAGTATCTCAAGAAAATGTCGAATCAAGCCGAAAACAGTTTGTGCACATCTACACATGGTACCGATCACGAGCACCAAATATCAAAAGAATCCACTGAAAACTCTAGGACGAGTTGTGTTGACGGGGAAAAGTTTACGGATGAACGATGCCATACCTCTAGGGCGAGTTGCGTTGACAAGAAAAAGTTTACGGATGGGCGTATAAAAAGTACCAATTTTATTCCAAAGTAACAAGAAAATCCTCAACTAATCGCGAAAACAAGAATTAGATGGAAGATTCGTAGGTTATTTTTTGACGTCATGACGTCAAGTCTGCATGTTGGCAGATCAGCATCATCATAGCCCCAACCCCAACATGGTAGGTATTGGTGATTTGCGTCAATTTCCAACACATTTTAATGAAATCTGGGAGAAAAAAATAGTATTTTTTAGTTGATATATTGTCTGAAGTTTCAATGCTGCACGATAAATTGTCTCCGAAATATTGCCGAAAACGTAACTGGGACAAACTGTTGTTGTTGTGCCGTCACAACATGACACTGTTCTGACAAACAATGACCTCGCCATAAATAATTTTCGGTACAGAGAATTTTTTGTAAATATTACACATAAAAATAATTTTCGGTACAGAGAATTTTTTGTAAATATTACACATAAAAATTTACATTCTGCTAGCCCTGATAAGTTTTAATCATGTTGCAAGTTTCATTTCTGTGAGGCCTAAAAAGCGCAGGTCGCCGCGCGAAACACCGCATCAACAGTTCAACATTGGCATAATTTGCGATGATCACAAGCGCCTTCCCTACACAAAAAAAATCATATTCCAAACTACGGTACCGTACTTTCGTGTTTCATCAGTGTTAACATTGGTATTATCCGTTATGTAGTTCAGAGTTGTCCGCTAAAACGCTTGGGACTA
>JAVTVY010024262.1:0-17500 GCA_036873755.1 Hanleya hanleyi
AAGTGTGACGTCATGTATGACGTCACTTCCGGTCTGCGTGAATCGGGCGTGTGTATTCCTCCGTGGTGATGCGGTCTGGTGGTGATGCGGTCTGCCTCCGCGGACAGAAAGTAGTCCCAAATTCTCCGGCATTCTCCGGCAATCTTCAGGGGCGAGAGGGGTCCCTATTGTACCGATTGGGTCGTATGAGGTATCAATGTGAAGCATTTGTGAAGGGGCATCTGATGGGGTGGGTGTGGGGTTGAAATATCGTCATTCTGCGCATGCGCGGTAGACCAAGGGTATGGAAATAGACGTTTAGGGGTCTAGGTGGGTCACTAGTGGTCCGATGGAGTCGAGTGAGGCATCAATGTGAAGCATATGTGAGGGGGCATCCGATGGGCTGGGTGTGATGTTGGAATATGGTCATTCTACGCATGCGCGGTAGACCAAGCGTATGGAATAGACGTTTTGGGATCTAGGAGAGCCCCTAGTAGGTCGATGGAGTCGTATGAGGTATCAATGTGAAGCATTCGTGAAGGCGCATCCGATGTGGGGTTGAAACATCGTGAAGCCTATGTGAGGGGGCTTCCGCCTGGACTAGTGTCTCGGTCGTTGTCCACATTCTGCGCATGCGCAGACAGGGAATTGTGGGAAAAGGGTATGGAAATAGACGTTTTGGGATCTAGGTGAGCCCCTAATGAGCCGATGGAGTTGAGTGAGGTATCAATGTGAAGCCTATGTGAGGGGGCACCCGATTGGACTAGTGTCTCGGCCGTTGCCCACATTCTGCGCATGCGCAGACAGGGAATTCTGGAAAAAGGGTGTGGGAAAAGACGTTTTAGGGTTTAGGTGAGACCCTAATGATCCTATGGTGTCGTATGAGGTCTTATTTTGAAGCTGTCGTGAGGGAGCATCCGCCTGGGCTAGTGCGTCGTTCGTTGTCAATAGTCTGCGCATGCACAGTCTGGCCGTAGTATAGAAATAGACGTGTTGGGGTTTAGGCAGGCCCCTAATGGTCTGATGGGATCGAGTGAGGTATCAATGTAAAGCAGTCGTGAGGGAGTATCCGACGAGGTGGGTGTCACGTGGAAGTGACGTCATTCTGCGTATGCGCATTAGAGAAAGTGTATGGAAATAGACATTTTTGGCGCCGACATGGATCACTATGGGTCCGATGGAGTCGTATGAGGTATTATGTTGAAGCTCTTGTGAAGCAGCATCCGATTGGACTGAGGATTCGTCCGTGATCAAGGGTCTGCGCATGCGCAGTCTGGTCGTAGTATAGAAAGCAGGCATGTTGGGGGATGCGTGGGGGTGTGTTTGACCCACCACTAGGGGTCCATGGTTCGGGTTGGGTGGTGGTGTGGGTTCTGCGCACAGACGTCACTTCCGGGTTTCACTAAAACTACCTTCGAACACAGAAGAGTTCCAATGTTCCCCTTGGACGTAGGATCCGGATTTTTCCGGCCCGGCCCGGCCCCACCCCGGCCGCAGCGCGCGCGGGTTATCCGGCCGCAGAGCGCGCGCGCGCGGGTTACTCCGGCCGCAGCGCGCGCGCGCGCCTTATCCGACAGCACGCCTGCGCGGGTGAATTTCGGATTGTCCTAAGCCACTGATGGGCTACTTTCTCCACGGTGTTCGAAGCCAGTTTCACCGAATCCCCACATGTCTGTTATAGCCGTCATGCATTATGCTCATATAGAAAACACACAAGACAGGGTTTTTTTTGGGTGAGATCTCATTTTGTTTTTTTATTCAACAACAACAACGTGAGAACAACCACGTGAAAACTGAAGCCCAGAACAGGGGGCTTGTACACTGAAATCGATAAAACTTAAGCCCAGAACAGGGGGCTTGAACATTGAAAAAACTTAAGCCCAGAACGGGGCTTGTACATTGAAATGATGGGCGGCCCAGTCATATACGAGTACATCTCGGTCCTTGGCCTTGGGGTACTCGTCAAACATCTGTACGATGGTAGATAAGGGTCTTCCCCGGCATCGATGGTACAGGTAAAACAAGCAATATTGTCCGCACACGCTACTGGTCAGGCTTTGCAACGTTTGACTGTTCCAACACCACGTCTCTGTGCCTTGATCCATGAAGTCTGTTAAATCGGGATGGAGGGGTGGCAGGCTGTGAGGGTCAAAGTATTTGCCCTGCTGTTCTGTCAAGTACACGCCCACCCAATGTTCACCGGGCCGATCCATCGGGTCCGTGTTGAGAACGTAAGCAGCAGGATACATACGGTCTAATGGGAACACATCTCGGGCGAACACCCCTTGAAAGACCATACGTGTCTCTGGGTCATTCTCCAGTAAATTTGGTATGAGTGAACTGGAGTGGTGGTGGTGGGTACAACGTCGGTCGTCGTTGTCTGTTCACTGCGAGTGATGGTGGTGGTGGGTACAACGTCGGTCGTCGTTGTCTGTTCACTGTGAGGGATGAAATCCGATGGGTTTTCAGACGTAGTGGGTGTACTTGGTGTATGTGTGGAGCTTGGTGTGGAGCTCGACGTGGCTTGTACACGGGGTGTGGTGATGACTGGGCTCGATACGGGGTTGACTGGTGCTATCTGTAGACCGGTTTCACTGGTGGCTGGTGTTCTCAGTTGGTTAAGTAACGTGCTGACATATGCTACGTCGTAAACACACCTCCGTACAACACACTCAGCAGGGTTAGCAGTATCACCACAAAGCCCACTTGCGCTTTGCGCGTTTTGGGAGACGCTGTGTTCAGAGGCAGCTGATGTTTGTCCATAGCACTGTGGTCGGATGTGGAATGAAGGATGACGGCAGTGGTGTCTGGCTTTATAGTCGTTTCACCTAGTTGGCAGCGACCCAGGAATTGAAGGAACTGGGCCAGCCTTGCCATTTGACGAAATGAAACAGTTTGCCACGTCGACGTTCCGTTTTCAAAATCTGCTCCACCGTGTAGTAGTCTTGTTGTGTTTTTACGACAGGCTGTAATTCCGTCTCGTAAAACGTCCCTAGCAACGGTTCCCCTTGAAGATCTTCCAGTTCATAGACTCGCTGCTGTCGGGGTAGGCGCCGTTTAATCAGGAAGTGCTCATCGCTCCAGTTGGGAAAGTAACTTTTCTCAAATTGACGTTTCATTTTACTGATCCGTACAGGGTCCCCGACCTTGAACACCGCCTTCGTCTTTCGCTGCGATTGCCTGGGGTACAAGACACGCCGGACTTGGGCTTCATTGCGTTGGGTCACGGTAATGGGGGCTCTCTCTATGCTCCGGTGATAGGCTCGATCGAGAACATCGATGTACCGCCTTGTATTCTTATAGGTGAAATATTTATACATACGGCCTTTGAATGTCCTGTTGAACCTTTCCACCACGGAAGCCTTGGTCTCGTTGTACGTCCTTCTGGGCTTTCGGAAACTGTTGGAACGGTCTGTTGAGGAATTCCGTGCCTTCGTCGGTTGCAAATACAAAGGTTTGCGCCCGGTCTTGAAGATGTCTTTGAACGCCGCTATGAGATTCGCCCCCGTTTTCGTCCGGATGGGTACCACCCACGCATATTTCGATAGGATATCGATGCACGTCAAGATATACCGATTCCCATCGTTGTGTTTGGCAAAGGCGCTCATATCGACCAAATCCGCTTGCCACTGGGCCTCTATTCCTCCCACGATGACCCGGTTCCGTAGAAAATGGCGACGGACAGATCGATGTAAGGTATAGGTGTCTTGTTTTCTTAAGCAATCTCGGACTTGGGCACGTTGTATCCCCTGGGGTTTGGCCGCTGGATAGAGAGCCGACAATGCACTATAGGCCGCCGGACTGTCGGGACTGTAGTATAAGTTATCCAACACCTTCTCCCAGCGCTTCATGGTGACAAATGATGATGGACCCTGGCTCTATCGTTTATTTATAACGGGTATATCTTCGGCCGGAGTTTCTTTCTGATTTTCTTCGTTGGCTTCCACAGTGTCCATGGTAAATGACCAGTCCAACTCGTCTGATGACCGCTTGATAACCACTTGATCCACATCTACCACGGCATCTTCCAATGCAGACCATAGATCAGGGTGAAGGGTAAAATGCACTGTACCCCCATCTAGCCGAGCCAATTGAGCAAAGAAAGGGCCGCGTCGGATGTACACATCGTGACACAAGTGGATGAGGTCGCCGTCCAGTTCACCAGACAACACCCGTTTGAATTTGGGTCCAGCCCTCTCGGGACAGACGAATGTGAGCCGGGCACGGTTGTGTAGGGTCCGCATCACAGATGTCTCCCACCTCCTCCATGATATCGACCGTATCCGCATAAACGTGCAGGAAGACCTCGGGAGTCAAACTGAGATACGCCGTATTATATGCTCCGTCATGGTCAGTACGTGAATGGTACAAGAGTTGACTGTCTCTCGTATTTATAGGGAGAACCCCGTGAGATCAAAGGATCGGGTGGTCAAAGTCTAGCCGGGTAATCAAAGGCATCGTCGTCTGGTTCATTGCTAGACATTTGTTCATTGGGTTCTGCCGCCGCTTCTCTCAGGGCACGAGCCCACTCCAACTCGTCTGATGACCGCTCGTCCGGTGTAAACAGCGGGTCCACGATAGGCATCACTTTCTCGAAGGCTGTCCACAGATCGGGGTCTAGGGTGAAGCCTCGCGTAGGGTCTTGGTAGCGGCCCAGGCGTGGGAAGAAGTGTCCACGGTGTACGTAGATGGCATTGTCTATGTGGATGAGGTGTCCGTCGAGCTCGCCGCTCAACACCCGTTTAAATTTGATCCAGCCGTCACGGTGTAGCGTAACCGTATTCGATACGGTCTCAGCGCGCGACCAGCAAACATCTCCACGGTCTTCCACGAGGGTGACTTTATCTTCATATACGTGTAACCCCACCCGGGGTGTAAGGGGAAGGATGGCTCGTAGAACTGGTGACATGGTTGACCCAATGACTATCGTTGAATGACGCACACTGTGTCTGACCCTCGTATTTATAGTCAGGTCTCACTGTCAATGCCACAGCGCCAGGGTCAATAGGGCCCAGACCATGACTAGGGCAACCAGCCGTCGCTGATTCCGGCGTGAGCGCTCGTGGTCCATAGCCCGAGCATCAAGGATGGTTGTCATAGTCCAGTAGTGGTGAGTGATGGCACACCTCTCCATCGAGTGCACTCTGTCGAGGACCGCTTCTGTGAACTCGTTCAGGATCTGGCGTCGCCCCTCGTTTTCGTCGCCATCTGAAAACATGGACCGAACCACTGCTCGGTAACGCGTGAGCGAATTAACCACGGTCGCATGCTGTAAAATGCGAGTCGCATAGGGACGGGTGTCCGTCATGGCTCTGAAACCGTAGGAATGGAGGTGTAGGATCCAGAGAGACGTGTTTTATAGACCATGTCACACATGCGCGCCTAGTCGTAGCTCTAAGGGTGTAGTCCGTGATACGTACTATTCTGATGGGTTAGTCAAAAAAGAGAGCAACAACAACAACAAAGATTACAGCGCCGGAGGATCCCCTGGAAAATCTTCTCCACGTCTCATGGTATAGCTCTGGTGAGGCAGGCTCAGGCTTGTGAGGCAGGCTCAGGCTGGTCAGGTCAAGCAGGCCAATGAATGCAGCATTGCCCTAAACATTCCCACTTTTATACACCTACATATAAGTACCCGGATGTAGGCGCGGACGTAGGCGAAAGCATCCCAGTACCCGGATGTAGGCGCAGACGTGAGCGAAATTCTAGTACCCGTCCATTGGTTCTTTTATGGATCGCTCATTGGCTCTTTTTCTCGACCGCTGATTGGTCCAAATGGACCTGCCCATCCTTCCCAGGTTAATTTACAATCCCCTTTTTGGGTTCAAGCTCTGTATATCGATGCCGCAACATTGTTGCCGAACCTTGCCGAAAGGGAGACCTTTTGACCTGGATGTGACCTTTGACCTTTCGACCCGACATTCATCCGCGCACTGCCGGTATTGACGCGCGCGCGCTGCGGCCGGGGCGGGGCGGATGTTGAACATCCGGACCCTACGTCTAAGGGGAACATTGGAACTCTTCTGTGTTCGAAGGTAGTTTTAGTGAAACCCGGAAGTGACTTCTGTGCGCAGAACCCACACCACCACCCAACCCCAACCAGGGACCCCTAGGGGTGGGTCACACACACACACTCTCTCACGCATCCCCCAACATGCCTGCTTTCTATACTACGACCAGACTGCGCATGCGCAGACCCTTGAACACGGACGAACCCTGAGTCCAGTCGGGTGCTGCTTCACAAGAGCTTCAAAATAAGACCTCATACGACTCCATCGGACCCATAGTGACCCCTGTCGGCGCCAAAATGTCTATTTCCATACACGTTCTCTACTGCGCATGCGCAAAATGACGTCAGTTCCACGTCACACCCACCCCGTCGGATACTCCCTCACGACTGCTTTACATTGATACCTCACTCGATCCCATCGGCCCAATAGGGGCCCACCTAAACCTCAACACGTCTATTTCTATACTACGGCCAGACTGCGCATGCGCAGACTATTGACAACGAACGACACACTAGCCCAGGCGGATGCTCCCTCACGACAGCTTCAAAATAAGACCTCATACGACACCATAGGATCATTAGGGGCTCACCTAAATCCTAACACGTCTATGTCCACACCCTTTTCCCAGAATTACCTGTCTGCGCATGCGCAGAATGTGGACAACGGCCGGGACACTAGTCCAATCGGATGCCCCCTCACATAGGCTTTACATTGATACCTCACTCAACTCCATCGGCTCATTAGTGGCTCACCTAGATCCCAAAACGTCTATTTTCATACCCTTTCTCTATTGCGCATGCGCAGAATGACGATATTCCGACCCCACATCCACCCAGTGGGATGCCCCCTCACATAGGCTTCACATTGATACCTCATACAACTCCATCGACCCACTAGTGGCCCACCTAGACCCCAAAACGTCTATTTCCATACCCTTGGTCTACCGCACATGCGCAGAATGACCATATTCCAACCCCACACCCAGCCCATAGGATGCTCCCTCACATAGGCTTCACATTGATACTTCACTCGACTCCATCGGACCACTAGGGGCTTCCCTAGATCCCAAAACGTCTATTTCCATACCCTTGGTCGACCGCGCATGCGCAGAATGACCATATTCCAACCCACACCCAGCCCATCGGATGCCCCCTCACATAGGCTTCACATTGATACCTCACTGGACTCCATTGGACCACTAGTGACCCACCTAGACCCCAAAACGTCTATTTCCATACCCTTGGTCTACCGCGCATGCGCAGAATGACGATATTTCAACCCCACACCCACCCCATCAGATGCCCCTTCACGAATGCTTCACATTGATACCTCATACGACCCCATCGGTACACTAGGGACCCCTCTCGCCCCCTTCGGGGATCTCCGTGTCTCTTCGGTGATCTCCGTGACATCTTCGCAACATTGTAGCGAACGTGGAGGTGAACGACATTGTGGAAAAATCCCACAGACAAGTCAGTACATCTCCTATCATGTTCCCACGGACCTCACCGAAAAGACACGGACCTGACCGAAGAGACACGGAGGTGAACGACATTGTGGGAAAAACCCCACAGACAGGTCAGTACATGTTCCCACGGACCTCACCGAAAAGACACGGAGGTGAACGACATTGTGGAAAAAACCCACAGACAGGTCAGTACATATCCTATCATGTTCACAGGTCACGCGCCATTCACCCAGACTGGAAGTGACGTCATACGGCATGTTCACAGGTCACGCTCCATTCACCCAGACCGGAAGTGACGTCATACGTGACTGGTGGCGCCCTCTGGCGGAAAAAGGGGAACCAAGAGTTACCCCCCTGGAAAACTGTACCCATCCCGCCCTTTCCCTACTACTGACAGGGGCCCCTAGTGGACCGATTGGGTCGAGTGAGGTGTCAAAGTGAAGCGCTCCTCCAGGGCGATCAAATCATGGATGGGTGTATGTAAAATGAGGATTTATTCCCGAAAATATAAAAAGCGTAACACGGACGTTACCCGTACAATAAGTGAAAACTCCTATCAACCATGTCCAAAAGGGCTAATATCGGTCCCCCGGGCTTATCGGGGCCTGCTGAGGGAGGTAGGGTGGGAGAGTGGGTGTATGTAAAATGAGGATTTGTCCCCGAAAATATAAAAAGCGAAACACGGACTTTACCCTACAATAGGGGAATGATTCGCACATTTGCATCTATACGGGAAAATGCCTGTATGGGGTATGGGGGTGGTCATTTTTTGTGGATTTTACTATGGGTTGTGGGTCGTCTCGTCACGTAAAACACGATTGGAAGGGTCTCGGAGCTAAGCGGCGAAATTTTTCGAAAAGTTCACGGAGGTCTGGATAGGCCCATATGGCTCAGTGGATATGTCCATACTGGACAATTCACACATGTTCATTGCGGTATGGGTTGTTTGGTCTTGTTTTTCTCGTCTCGGGCTGTAGAACACGATGGGAGGGGTCTCGAAGTTAAGCGGTGAAATGTTTCAAAAAGTTCACGGAGGTCTGTATAGGCCCATAGGCCTACTGGCTCAGTGGATAGGTCCATATTGAGAGATTCACATATGTTCATTGCGATATGGGTTGTTTGATCTTGTTTTCCTCGTCTCGGGCTGTAGAACACGATGGGAGGGGTGTCGAAGTTAAGCGATGAAATTTTTCGAAAAGTTCACGGAGGTCTGGATAGGCCCATACTGGCTCAGTGGATAGGTTCATACTGGGCAATTCACACATGTTCATTTCGGTATGGGTTGTTTGGTCTTATTTTTCTCGTCTCGGGCTGTAGAACACGATGGAAGGGGTCTCGAAGCTAAGCGGTGAAATTTTTCGAAAAGTTCGCGGAGTTCTGGATAGGCCCATAGGCCTACTGGCTCAGTGGATAGGTCTATACTGGGCAATTCATACATGTTCATTGCGATATGGGTTGTGGGATCTTGTTTTTCACGTCTCACCACGTAGAACACGATGTCCCGAAGCTACGCGGTGAAATTGTTTGAAAAGTCCAGGTACCGGGTAGGTCTGTATATAGGCCCATAATGGCTCAGTGGATAGTGCACATGTCGACCATGTATTCTTTGCATACCCCTGTACATGTACTATGTGCCTATACATGTACTATGTGCCTGTACATGTAATCTGTCCATGTACATATACTCTGCCAATGTACATGTTCCTTGTCCATGTACATGTACTCTTGCGGAAACAAAACAGTATCCTGATAATATATATATCACGGTGATGTAGCGTTAGTCAGCTTACCTGGCTAGTACCCCACACATTTATCGTTGTGAATTGTTGCTTGATTCTTAGTTGTAAGAAATTACATGTAGCTTGTCAGTATTTATATTCTTATTTTAGTCTTTCTCTTATTTTGATACCAATGATTACATTAACACCAAGAACGATATTGTTGTTGCCGTTCAATATCGGTCTGACGCTTATATGAAGCCGTATTCAAGGTAATCGACACAAACATTGGATAGAAATATTATAGAATACCTGTCCCGTATTATACAATATCTGTCCTGTATTATACCATATCTGTGCTGTATTATACAATATCTGTCCTGTATTATACCATATCTGTACTGTATTATACAATATTCGTCCTGTATTGTACCATATATGTCCTGTATTATACCATATCTGTGCTGTATTGTACACTATCTGTCCTGTATTATACAATATTTGACCTGTATTATACAATATCTGTCCTGTATTATACCATATCTGTCCTGTATTATACAATATCAGCCCAGTATTATACCTTATCTGTGCTGTATTATACGATATCTGTCCTGTATTGTATCATATATGTCCTGTACTATACCATATATGTGCTGTATTATACAATATCTGTCCTGTATTATTCAATATCTGTCCTGTATTATACAATATTTGTCCTGTATTATACCATATATGTCCTGTATTATACCATATCTGTCCAGTATTATACCTTGTCTGTGCTGTATTATACAATATCTGTTCTGTATTGCACCATATATGTCCTGTACTATACCATATATGTGCTGTATTATACCAATATCTATCCTCTATTACTCAATATTTGTTCTGTATTATACAATATATGTCCTGTATTATACCATATCTGTCCTGTATTATACAATACGTCCTGTATTGTACAATATCTGTCCTGTATTAGTAGTAAAATCCACAAAAATGACCACCCCCATACCCCATACAGGCATTTTCCCGCGAATCATTCCCCTATTGTAGGGGTAAAGTCCGTGTTCCGCTTTTTATATTTTCGGGAACAAATCCTCATTTTACATACACCCACCCATTACTTGATATGCAGGCCCCGATAAGCCCGGGACCGATATTAACCCTTTTGGACATGGTTGATAGGTTTTCCCTTATTTGTAGGGATAAAGTCCGTGTTCCGCTTTTTATATTTTCGGGGACAAATCCTAAATTTACTTGCACCCACCCATGACTTGATCGCCCTTGAGGAGCGCTTCACTTTGACACCTCACTCGACCCAATCGGTCCACTAGGGGCAACTGACATCCCCAAAATGTCCCGGATACGCCATTAACTCGAAGTGCCGTCTATATACTACTGCCCTGGCCATATATTGATGAATATTTTGCGAAACATAAAATAATTGGCGAGATAATGGAGCCATAAACTAAACTAAAACGAGCATATTTTCGAGACATTTTGTACTTTTGGATGGAATTTTTCCGGAGAAAGGGGTGAATTCGGACACGCTAAAAATAACCGATGAAGATATTTCCATGGTGCCCGTTCCCATTTATTACCTAGAAAATGTCGATATCAGATGGTTATGCTCGAAAAACGCACAATTTTTTGGAAATCGTGAAACCACATACCAAATTACAATATAGGTAAACCAAGATGGTAAATCAGGGGAATACCATCTGGACGTAACGCTATGAAAACTTCGTCCGAAATGTTCGCCGATATCCTCCAAGATCCCATAATAAGCCAATCACGACCATTTCTGACTTATCTCTCTGACACTGATTGACGTTTACTTCACGGAGATTAACATATTCGCGCGGCACAATCTTTTGATATTTTCCACACTCAAACAAAGCCAGAATTCGGCGGGAGTGAACTCTTTGATCTTCACACACACTGTCTGGAAATGATGCCATATTTGGAAACTGTTTCTCGATAATGTTTATATATTAGTCCACGTGCTACCGTGTGTAATTACTGTGGGCGTGATTTCAACAAGCTAGCCACCTGATTGGCTAACAATAGTAGTTTCAGATTTGCGTGGGATTCATACAGGCCTGAATTCAGATATAATATTCCGTGATATTATATCTGAGTTTACTGAGATTGACCAAATTAAAGCCGATTATAACATTTCGTGATACCAAGAATTATCTCCCTTCCACCCATTTTTCAAATTTACTCCTATGTTATGGAATCCCGCGAAATGGGTGGAAAATGGCCCCAACGGTTTTATTTAGGGAACGGGCGTATATGAATACGCCTCACAGAAGGCATGTTTTCGCCCGACGTCGCATAATTAGTGTTCGTCCGAATTGACCCCAACACCTCCAGAGGGTGAATTCGGACGATTTTAAAACTTAATTAGCTTAGTTAGTACATATCCGATATGGACTAAGTTTTAAGAGCTTATGCGTGGAACATCATTAAATATCTGTGCCAGATAGGATTACTTTCTGCAGAAAAACTGAAATGTGTGAATGAAAAAACATTCAAATCCGTCCGAATACACTCCACTTTACGGTACGTGAACATAATTACAATCAAAGTACTTAAAGTACTGATGTCGGGTTTACTTGCATCAGAGGGGTTTATTAGTCCCATATTTGTGATCATTTGTGTATCCACATTTTTATCTAGAGCATAAAACTTCGATTTTTGTAAAATGTGGATACGCATCCTATATAAGAGATGTATCCACATTGTATCCACATTTATATAATTTCCATACTTATTCAGTCCGTGAGAAAATGAATCTACTAAAACTACATCCAGACAAGAAAATCTTCAGAAATCGCAGACAAGTTCAGAAAATTCGCCACTCTCCTACTCCACGATCATTTTTCTAATAACTCTTGGTTAAAACAATAACTCTAAAACAAGATACTGTCATACTCACAGTGTTATTTTAAATGCTAAATAATCACGGTTTCACAGAAATGCCTTTAAATTCATATGGTTTGGAAAGAAAAGCTATAAATCTAGAAAACGAACCGACCTTGAATTCGTATGTCGTGTAAAAAGTGTGCTGAGTGGTTGAATAACGTGTGGGCGGAGCCAATATGTACTGTTCAGCCAATCAAATTCACGATTACTTGTACTCAGGGAAATTCAGATTTGGGATGAAAGTTCATCGTGCGACGGGATGGAGATATCGTATGTCTTTCCCATCCATACCAGCAAAAGGAAAACACGCCAGGACTTTATTCTTTGTAAACATAATCAGATATGTTATAAGAGTTTTGTGCAAAACTGTCAATCGTTTCTATTTCGTTTTGTTGAAGAAGATCGACGGAGAACACACGTCAGACACTTGAAAAAATAACGAAATCTGCATGTCCAAAAAACTTTCGCCAAAATTTCTACCCGAGTTTTGCCGTAATTTTATTCAGTTCTCATGCCGATAATTGATCAAGTAAGGTGGAAGTAAAACTGTGGATACATCACCAAAAAATCATGTGTATCCACAATTTGGAAATTCCTTGTTTTCGGTGATTTTAAAATGTGGCTACGCATACATAATTTGTATCCACAAAAACCCGCTATGTGGTTACGCCTGGAGAATGACTACGGCGCACCCTTCCCGCCGTAACAAATGATACCGGTTAAAATAGATTGGAAAGGCAAATTTTAAAAGAAATTGTAAAGATAAAATTTACTGCGATAATGTACCAATTATCACGTTCAATGCACAAGCTACCGTGCATTGCACATGTGTATATGACTGTCAGACAGAAGAACGGTATTTTTTTTATGAATGCTGTAAGGGGCATCAAATGAGAACAGTCTCCGGGCAGCAGATAAAAACTACACATGTGCAGAAGAAAAAAGAAAAACTGAAGAGTGATACTAATGTAGGGTTTACCCCGACAAAAATCAAGAGCAATTCAGGGCAATCAGCCAAGGACAGTCCAAAGCTGTGTAGACGGCTTCAAGCTTCAAGACACACCTCATTTGCGTACACTTCGCCATCCATAAGATGGCTTGCGAATCGTGTGTCTCCATTATCGCGGAGCGATATCCGGTGTTTTACCGGATTCTGTTCGGCCTTCATCCGGCGGAGAACAGACTGGAGAAATCTGATAACTTACAGGTTTTCCTACCACTTCTGAAACAGATATTGTCTGAGCTTACAAAATATATAGGTATGTATAACTTTCGTATCATCCAAGAGGTGTGGTGGATCTGACATTTTTAACAAGTAGTTCATCACATGACTCGAAAATGGCGAGTTACGTTGGGGTTACGTCGGTAGACCTCAGCTGATTGGCTGACGAAGTCACGTGATATTGATTTATGGAAATTCTCTCCTGTGGTTACCGAAAGTAGGCTGAACATGGATACACACGATCCCAGGGTCAGTCTTACCGCGTATAGATGACCGAGATGGTTACAGGTTGGACACACCTCTGTCGCCAAGCTGTAGGCCTATTGATTTGAAAGGCTAAAACCTGAGTAGTAGAAAAAGAGCCATTTCATTCCGACTGACCTACATATACAGAGTTATCATCCCGTTTGACCTAATGCAACCCTTTGTGACGTCACTTCCGGTAAATCTTTGACCTAATTTTATCCCTACAAGTAGGTCAATTGGACCGTATTTGCGTCTGCTTTCTCCACGCCTTAATCTCCGGTAAAATCTGGTAACTGCCGAAGGTCAGTTGACCTTTTGCGACATAACTTCCGGTTGAGCTTTGAGGTCAAGGATACCTTTCATCCTCCCCATTCAGTTCAATGGTAATCCAATAGAATAGCTTCGCCTTCAAAAGTGCACATATGAAAATTAAGGTGCATGAGCAGAGGCGGACCTATAAATAGGCCCATCTTTCAAGATCGATACTCATTTTTGTCCAGTACTCTAAGAAGTCTTGACACGCTTAAACGTGTCACGAATCCTACGAGCCGCCCTTACCCTTACACCCGAGGTGGGTTACACCCGAGGTGGGGTTACAGGTCTATGCGTACGTCTTCCACACCCTGATGACCACGTGAGCTGTGACTCGGGTCCTAAATCATATCGAATGCTATTGTGACGGGTGAACTAAATTGAAACGGGCGTTAATCCACACCAAGCATGCAATCTACATACACCGTGGTGCTATGTTCTTCGTCCGCTTGCGGCGTTACAATGATATCACCAGAGGCTTCACCCTAGACCCCGATCTATGGATGGGCAGAAGTATATAAAGGTGAAATCTCTTAGAAGTTCTGATGCGGCATCATGACGTCACGGATCTTTGACCTTGGGCCTGGGGCTTGCTATGGTAACGCACCGAATAGAGAAGCGGCCTCGTAATCTATTGTGTGGATGTAAAAATTAGGATTTTATCTGGAACCCTAGTGCCGAAGAGGGGCAATGGGTGAAACATCCCCCTTTCCAGCATCGAGCCCAATCGAATTCCTCATTCCCAACTCTGATATGGCACACGTGAATTTAGCCCACATCTACTTGTACGTGAAAGCCAAGATCGTCAATAGCGAGCAAAACAAGCGGGAGGCATCTTGGTCGGTAAAGCACAGTAGAATGTAAAAGGACAGTTCGAGCACATGGAAGCCATGGATGCCCATGACGTCACTAAAAAAAAAAAAAAAAAAAAAAAAATTGAAACTAATTAAAATCAAATTAAATATGTTTCTTTAATAAAATAGATTTAAAAAGTAGGTCAACATAGTTAGCCGGTTCTGAAACATGGAAGCCATGGAAGCCAATTAAAAGCAATTAAAAACAGGGAAGCGGGGAAGCCGAAGATCGACGTGTTGCGAGGTTGTAGATTTGTTCAGCGAACCGCGTCGATAGCTCGAGGGGATGCTAATGAAAATATAACATATCTAGGTGACATACCATACTAGTCCTCCAGATATTCACATCATTATTATCAAGCGGACGATGTATATATATATATGCAAGTCCAAACACGCTTTAATCATGATCAGGACGTGTATGACACCATTCTCAATGCGACCTAAGCAGTCAAGCGAATTACGAAGGTATGTAAGGTATAGCGAGTGTTACGAGGATACACTTCGTCACGCACGAGTGGTTGTAGCCCGAAGGCAACTGCAGCGATGTTTAATATATACTTCGTCACGCACGACTGGTCGGTTTACTGAGCTGAGACTATGCTTCCCCTTAAAGTTCATTAAGATATACTCGATAAATAGACAGAATCCGTAATTATACGCCTAGAGCCTAGAAATTTCGTTTCAGACCAAAACAATTTTTCGATTTTTTTTTTTTTTGTTTTTTTTTGTTTTTTTTGTTGGACTTTGTCGATTTTCGTCGAATTTTTCATACATTACCCATGGCGATAACTCGGGAACTAAGAATGATAGCGACTCGCGGCTTACGGCGTCGTATTCCTCTCGCATAGATGCGCGATAAAGGTCCTATACAATTGTATCGCCCGACGGTAACTTTCGCCGCAATTAGACGATAATCGGTATCACGTGATTCGGCGATTTCTCGCGAAATAAGCGACATACGGGCTCCCGGTTTGCGGCGTTGTATTCCTCGTGTAAGGGTCTACCGTAAAGCCCCTATACGAATTTATCGTATCTCCGTAAGTTTCGCCTCTATTCGGCGTCGGAAAACGCTCCGTGTACTTACTTAACCGGACACGGAATACGTCCACGCGAAAATTAGGTCGACCGTCACATGGTCAACTGATAAAATTACCAATGCGTATATAAAGGCTTCTCATGCGCTGATTCTACGACTGTCGCACCTGTAAAAGCCAATATGTATCGACTAATGAGTAATCTATACGTTCAGGTGAGGGGTGAAGGAAATTCTCCTCGAGTAACATTTCAACGTATACGACATAATGGGCAGATTATAAAACCTTATGGTGTTGCCATACGACTGACGAGAGATGGGTGGTTTTCATTCAAACAATTCCTGCCTAGAGTGGATAGAATGATTCGGGCTAATGAGACGGTTGAAACTCCATTCAAGCTACAAGATAATATATATATTAGCACTGCAGCATACGATGGGGAATGGTGCGTCCACATAAGAGAGTGGTTCCTAAAATCACCACCCAGCGAGTTGAAACCAGGTCGGAACGGACACACACTGAACATGCAAGGCTGGGATATGTTGAAAAAACTCATTCCTATCATTGAGACCAACGTGATTGAAATAGAACAGTGTCCCGTCAGCAACGAATTCAACAAGTCTATCACAGGACCAATTCTCCCGCCAAAATCAGTAGGATCTGCCGCGAGTGATCTACCGAGCGAGAATTTGGTGAATGATAATGGTGGATATTCATACGATGAAGCGGACGACGTCTCTATGTGCGACATTTTACACCGGAACCAAATGGAACAGTTGCATTGTGACACGTGCAATCCTATGGGGGCGGGATTACTTCACTGGTGAAAACTCGAACAATGCGAACATTAGAAGAAAGACTAAACCGTTGTATAAACTGTGTGTCCGCCATACCTCGGCAAACACCTCTTGACGACATTCTATGTTGTTATACCTATATCATAACTCTATGAGATAAATTTTTGCATTCATTTAGAAACCGTTGAACGCATCATGTCGGCAGAAGACAATCTTGACTATGTAGATATGTGGATAAAATTTTATCGAGACCAGAGTAGGGCTCACCTAAAGGAGGAAATTTGTGTGATTGGGGGACAGAGAGTGCATTTACCTCCAAACTCTCTTAATATTGCACAAGGCAATAGTACGGTGAACTCGAATAACAAATTACGTACAAGAGAAATGACAGTTGAACTAATTTCACCGGCACAGCGAGTTGTAGAGCAGGCTAAAGCAGAACTCCGTAGACAGCGTCACAGAGTAAGCGTGCAAGCGCCAGTAAAGGGAGCGCGGAAAGAGGAGGAGGAGGAGGAGGGGGTGGAGGAGGAGGAGGAGGAGGAGGAGGAGGGGGAGGAGAAGGAGGGGGAGGAGGAGGAGGAGGAGGAGGAGGAGGAGGAGGAGGAGGAGAGGAAGAGCAAATACCGTATAGTATAGCAACGAATTCAACAAGTCTATCACAGGACCAATTCTCCCGCCAAAATCAGTAGGATCTGCCGCGAGTGATCTACCGAGCGAGAATTTGGTGAATGATAATGGTGGATATTCATACGATGAAGCGGACGACGTCTCTATGTGCGACATTTTACACCGCAACCAAATGGAACAGTTGCATTGTGACACGTGCAATCCTATGGGGGCGGGATTACTTCACTGGTGAAAACTCGAACAATGCGAACATTAGAAGAAAGACTAAACCGTTGTATAAACTGTGTGTCCGCCATACCTC
>JAVTVY010024262.1:20000-95334 GCA_036873755.1 Hanleya hanleyi
CTGCTAATATCCATCCCTCTGCAACACGCATCGTATGGTGTTACAGTCAATGGCAGTCAGCCTATGAATCTACGAGTCTGAAAAATGTAAACTTCCTCCCCGGCATACCCCATGACATAGGCGAAGAGTATTACTTCGACCCCGGCCAAACCAACGTTATTGTGCTGGACGATTTGATGGGTGAGGTAAAACGCGAAGAAAAAGTTGCCGACCTATTCACCAAAGGGTCGCATCACAGAAATTTGTCGGTAATTTATCTGACTCAGAATCTCTTCCCTCGAGGCAAGACATCTCGAGATATCACGCTGAACTGCCAATATTTCGTTCTATTCAATAATCCTATTGATAGACAGCAAATTAGCACGTTCGGGAGACGGATCTTTCCTCGGGATACGACACATTTCATGGCAAAATTTCGCGAAGTCACATCTCGTCCGTACGGATATCTGTTCATCGATTTAAAACCCCATACAGCGGAAAATGACAGACTGTCTACCAATGTAATATCAGGCGATGAGGAACTCGTGAAAGAGGAAGAACTGCCACCTCGACCAGCCCTAATGCCTAATCCATCAACTCAAATTCAACGCATACCATCTCACGATCCGACATGGTCCGCTAAGAGGAATGAACAAGTGGGAGAGGGATCATATACGAAGACGGATCCACCGTGGTTCAAACGGAATGAAAATGATGACGAGTCCCAGCAGACGCAGATGATCCATAGAAGCGGGAATGAAATGGAACGACGCAAGAGAAAATACCGTTCAGATGACGAACTCAACCATTCCGGGGAAATAGATCTACCTACCCACTTGCGGAAACGGGTTAAATATAACGTGTGGAAAAACATGTTCGGTAAACCTATCGCGAGAGATTGTAGGGTTGACATTGACGAGAGAAAACAGCGATATACAAGCCAAGGTTACGACGAGGACGAGTCTGGTGCAAATGCTATGGAGGATTATACTCCAACGATGATGAAGACTTTACGTCAAAAATACTGCAATCTCCTCGTGAACATGCAAAAGCTACAAACCGATTATATTCATAACGAGATCTTGAAAACAACGAGGCGTCTGCAAACGATATACGACATAGACTACGAGGAAGCACTCAGACAGACGATTAAGATGCGGAAATGCTTATTCGATAAGTTGATCGATGACGGTGATAGCGAGGACTCCGATTAAAGACCCCAGTGGAAATATTCGTATATAAACATTGAATGGAAGGCTAGATGTCGAAATGATATCCACAATGGAGATGTATTTTATATAAACAGTTTTCACTCATTATTTGTACAGGGCTATGATGAATAAAGCGATTATTAAGTAATCTTCGTATTGTCTTGTCTCTATTTTATACTAGTCATATAATTCCTCCTCCTCCTCCACCACCGCACACACGCACACACACACACACACGCACACACACACGCACACACACCCTCCTCTTCCTCCTTCTCCCCCATAAAAGAGTACATATACAAGGCAATGATATACTTTGACATTTTTTATTTATCCACGAAGTATAAATGCGAATTGTTCCTTTTTCAAGCAATGTCACAGATTTTCCGAGTATATGGTTTCATGTTATTTGCCTGTATCGTCCTCTTACGAGTCGATGAACACAAAAATATATACAATCATTTCACTGGTACTCGTTCACTCTCCATTGTCGTGACCCCGTCTCAGCGTCTATCATATATTCACTCGCGTAGCGGATAACGTTCAAGGCTTTCTCAACGTCCTCTACACTGTTTTTCAAATTTGCCCACATAGTCAGGTTCAAAGTCTGTCCGTCTTTTGTTGGATGAATTTTGTTGCGCCTATTCTCATCCGTCTTCCAGCGACGAACATGAATTTTATCCTGTCCTCGGCAGAAGCTGTAACTCAAGTACACATCTTCTGACAGCGGTAAAGGTTCGGCATTGTCTACGCGTTTCACTATCAGGTCGTCGATCGTAACGATATAGTCCATCAACTTCATCCAACCCTCGCGCGATAAACGTATTGTTTTTATATGGGGCAAAGGGTCGGAGTCGGCTACATCTATACTCTCGGTAATATCTATGCAGGCGTGCCCTTTAGAGGTTCCCACATTGACGAAGACATTGTACCCCAAATGGAACCCGGTTATGAAGATGTATCCAACATCAACGATAGAAGTCTTCTTAAGTTCAGGCTGTAGCAGCTGGGCTAATGTAGTGTTGCCAGTCTCCTGTAGAGCTTCCACAAACGCATAAAAGGCCTTCGGACCTCGTTTAGGTATCAAGTTCAACAAATGCCGCACTCGACTACTCGTTGTCTTCTCAGCCATAATGTCTTCGCACATTTCCATCGTTAATATCGTATTTCGTCTTAGCGAATCACATATTGCTGACACACATGTTATCTTTTTGATGAGAATCAAAAGATGTTCGCGAATTGCTTGTCGGTGGACCTCTTCCATCGTGCTATCGGTGACCCGTTCGAATAGTAGCGACAGTATGATACGTTAAGGCTAATCGTCTTATATATGAAATATTGAGGTGATAATGACGTATGACTGTCAAATGGCCGCATTTATGAAGACTTTCCTATTTTATCGACGTTACTTCCGGTCGACCTAATTTTCGCGTGGACGCATTCCGTGTCCGGTTGAGTAAGTAATCGGAGCGTATTTCGACGCCGAATAGAGGCGAAACTTACGGAGATACGATAAATTCGTATAGGGGCTTTACGGTAGACCCTTACACGAGGAATACAACGCCGCAAACCGGGAGCCCGTATGTCGCTTATTTCGCGAGAAATCGCCGAATCACGTGATACCGATTATCGCCTAATTGCGGCGAAAGTTACCGTCGGGCGATAAAATTGTATAGGACATTTATGGCGCATCTATGCGAGAGGAATACGACGCCGTAAGCCGCGAGTCGCTATCATTCTTAGTTCCCGAGTTATCGCCATGGGTAATGTATGAAAAATTCGACGAAAATCGACAAAGTCCAACAAAAAAAAAAAAACAAAAAAAAAAAAAATCGAAAAATTGTTTTGGTCTGAAACGAAATTTCTAGGCTCTAGGCGTATAATTACGGATTCTGTCTATTTATCGAGTATATCTTAATGAACTTTAAGGGGAAGCATAGTCTCAGCTCAGTAAACCGACCAGTCGTGCGTGACGAAGTATATATTAAACATCGCTGCAGTTGCCTTCGGGCTACAACCACTCGTGCGTGACGAAGTGTATCCTCGTAACACTCGCTATACCTTACATACCTTCGTAATTCGCTTGACTGCTTAGGTCGCATTGAGAATGGTGTCATACACGTCCTGATCATGATTAAAGCGTGTTTGGACTTGCATATATATATATACATCGTCCGCTTGATAATAATGATGTGAATATCTGGAGGACTAGTATGGTATGTCACCTAGATATGTTATATTTTCATTAGCATCCCCTCGAGCTATCGACGCGGTTCGCTGAACAAATCTACAACCTCGCAACACGTCGATCTTCGGCTTCCCCGCTTCCCTGTTTTTAATTGCTTTTAATTGGCTTCCATGGCTTCCATGTTTCAGAACCGGCTAACTATGTTGACCTACTTTTTAAATCTATTTTATTAAAGAAACATATTTAATTTGATTTTAATTAGTTTCAATTTTTTTTTTTTTTTTTTTTTTTTTTTTTTTAGTGACGTCATGGGCATCCATGGCTTCCATGTGCTCGAACTGTCCTTTTACATTCTACTATAAGCACAACGAACCGTAGAGAATAAAACTGCACCTCAAAGATCTCGCACCAGGGGACGACGCACATAGAAGAGGGAGTAAGACATCTTTGGGTAAACTCGTCCATAATCCATCCAGAGTCCTGCCCCTCTAACAACAGTGAATTTGATTTGTGGACAGTACCGCCAACACAGCCACGTACCGAACAGGATCTATGGGTGGAACATCTCTGTTTCTCTCCAGCATCAATGACGTGCAAGCTCCATCGAGTTCACCACCAGCAACTCATTGTCTAAACAATGCATACAAATCAGTTTATTATGGACTTAATCGACCGTAAATAGAAAAGCAATTGACGCATTTTCGCTCTGTCCGCAAGGTAAATATCAACACCGTTACCATTGCATATAAATGGGAATAGGTATTGTCAAATGGAACACCTCTGCGATTATAAGCAAAGGAACGATCATTGGATTGTGAATCAAGTAACTTATGTCTTATGTATTTGTGAAGAGTGTATATATGATGTGTAGCTTCAATTTACCTCTCCCATACATTTCTGGGTTTGAAAAAACAGGAATTCAATCTCGATCTAACGGACCAGTCAATGTGACTGAAGCGGACCAATCAACAAGCCGGGAAACAACCAATCATATCGTCATACTTCTAGCCTGTATTATGGCTAGCGAGTGAGGCTGGTGTTGTGGACTAATTAGTATAAGGTCCTGTACAGGATGATGTCTTTGAAGGCATGGACGGATTGTGGGCGAATGCCGTTGGTACGTATCGCTTACAACATTTTGTTCCGGTAAGGCCTCCTGGGGTGGTTCGTCAGGATCAGTGGTAAAGTTGCCTTCCTGTGATGGTACTGGATTCCTGGCGAGTGGTAAACGGTATCTCACACGGTAATGTTGTCGTACTATATGGAATTCGTGATGTGACTTTTTATAGACCCTCCATTGGCTTTTAGCTCCGCCCATCTCAGTGTTCATTGGGCCCGTCAGCAACGCCCCAACACCAAAATAGAAAGGTGGAGATGATGACCAACGTGACCGTTTAGGTGATGAAACTGATCAACCACCCCATCGGCCCAATTATACAGATCGGTAGACCCTACTCAAGTTCATGAGAGTACCCACGAAATTATGTCACGTCACATCGCGATTTCCACATAGTACGACAACATGTATCAAGCGAGATCCCGATTATCAATCACCAGGAATCCAGTTCAACTTCAGAAAGGCAACTTCACCAGCTTGAATACCTTGGAGTCAGCCCGTCAGCAACGCCCCTACACCAAAATGGCAGGTGGAGATGATGTCCGACGTGTCCGTTTAGCTGACGAAACTGATCAACCACACAATTGGAGTCCTCGTCATTCTACCACCAAGATTGAAATTGGCGGCATGGCATGCCCCTTAGCGAGAAACTTTACATCGATCGCAAATGCCTGATCCGCTGTTTAACTATACATTTGGCCCAAGCCCGACCCAAAAAGTGTATGAATTGTCAATCATTATTGGGAGCAATACTTACGCAAACAGCAGATCTCTTCCGCGGCGTACATGTGGTAGAAACGTTGTTCCAGGTTAACATATTCATATACCGCCTGGACCAACACGTGGATGATAATGAAACGTTTCTACTTCTATAACGTGGGATAATGGATGTTTCAGATCCACAGAGTGCGCAGGGTCCCCAAGACAAACTGTCCGGCTACTGGGAACGCACTCGGGCACTGATCCTGGCCAACGAGGGAGTTCGATTCAACCTGTCACCTTGTCTGGATCAAGGAGGTTGGAAAGGAAGACCTGTAATGACAACCAAAGCAAATTAATGCAATACTGACATATAATTCTTTGAGCAGGTATACAGGATTCAAATCGTGGTAGCGTATAATCCCTGCAAAGAAGATCCCTACTCTATGAATTATCTGTACTCTTATAGCTATCATTAACCGAAGTTCAATAGAAAATATATACAAAATATATATAGCCCTAGCTATAACGCGAGCAGGCCTGGTCACAGCCACAGTCTGGTCACGACCGGTTCTCTCATGGATGGGTCCAGCTTCTATCTTCCTTCCCCAGGGCTTTGCAGTAGGATCCAGCGTCTATCGTCCTTCCCCAGATATTCGTGGAAAGGTCCAGCCTCTAGCTTCCTTCCCCAGGTCTTCGTTCACTCCCGTATGGATGAACACTGCGTCGTGTCTCGTCTTACACGACTAGGCCCCTCCGTGGTTATGTCCGACGTGTGTCTTCCTTCCCCCGGTCTTCCTCCCTCGGGTGGTATGGACTTCTCGTCGTCGTCGTGTCTCGTCTTACACGACTAAGCCCCTCCAAGCGTTGATAACCGTCAATGGATGCGGACGGCCTGGGCACGACAGTACTATCACAGTACAAAGGCTTCTACGGCACCGGCCCGTCTCTCTGTAACACCGCAGGACTATTCAACTGCACGGCTCACCACAGCAGCAGACGGCACCCCTCGTAGGAATACACCCCCAGGCTTCAGCGACCCCGCTCACGGCGACTCACTCCGCGGCCCGGCTCCAAGGATGAATCATCAAGGCTAGAGTTCACGGCTACACGGTCCACATAGGATCGGACATCAATAACACACGGTGGATAGGCAGGCACCTGGTCTAGTAACCCTCTTCCTATACTACTGTATGGGCACCTGGAATCGGCACCCTCCTTCTATACTACTGTATGGTCAACTAGTATAGGAACCCTCCTTCTATACTACTGTATGGTCAGTTGACCCATGAACCCTCTCTCTATACTACTGCAGGGTCTTCCGCAATAGATGGGCATCAGGTCTAGGATTCCCCCTCTATATACTACTGTATGAGACAGTAGTAATCTATCATTAGCCGTGAATTACTCAATATATGTACAGGTTGGTGAGAGACTGTACTTATGGAGACGTGAATGAATAATCGCTTATCGTACGATTGCCTGGGTAGATGCATATTTATCAAGCTATAGGCTCGAACCTATAGCTTGTGGGTGTTAGCGTGAATGTATTTCAACCCGTGGGTTGTGGTTTAAGTACATGTGTGCATGAATAATTGTTTATGTAGGAACTGTGTATGATTTGGTTTAGCTATGTCCTCTTCACAGAGACTCGCATCTCCTACCGGATGTAGCTTAATAGATACACTAACCACAGCGCAATCCCTGAACAACTGTGCGATACGGTTGAAGGCAAGGAGAGATGCGGCTAATGTATGGCCATGCTTTCGACACTAACGCCGTTAGTTAATTCCCAGAGCTGAGCCCGTACTAGCGTACGGTAGAGAATAAGAATAACCATTGGCGATAAGTGTCTATACTCTTAACTTCCAGCGCAATATCCGTTCAACTGTGCAATACGGTTGAAGGCGGATAGAGATCGAAGCAGAGTAAACACAGCCCGGACATGTGAATGTAAGTGTGTGTAAATGTATGCAATGATGATGCTATAATATTCGGCGGCCTGGTCCCGGCCCGGCGGCGGCACAAATTCGGCGGCGGCACTTTCCCAATTCGGCGGCGGCCTTTCTCCGGCCCGGCAATGTATTAGATTTCTTCTCCCCAAATGATTTTGCGTGTGCTCTCACCTCGATGTTTCTGCTGGTCTGCCTCGTTTCAGTGGGAGTCCGGCTTATATAGGGCTACCGCTCTTCTGTGGATAAAGGTAGAGACAGACGTCGAAAATGACAGCGCCCTCTTTATTGTCACTTACAACACCTCTCGATCAGTTTATCTGGACTTCGTTGGATAAATATGGCTATGGAGGAACAAACCATAATTCATAATGGACGTCACTGGTAAATCTCAGCTTCCAACTCTCTCTAGTTAATTCATACGAAGACCGCAAAGTTCACTGTCCCTCATCTACATATTCACTGGAACCGACTTCCGGATTCCTGACTGACGTCATCCACAGCGAAGCGAGTAGCTCACCAGGGTCCCTCTCACCGTTCCAACTGATCGTTTGAGATAACTTCACCGGGATTTCGAGGCATTGTCTGTCTCACGGATTATCATAGTTCATTCCAGGAAAATTACAGCGTTGAATTCCATCAGGTAAGTCAACCGCACACATAAACACAATGTAACTTTCGATTTCACATAGTCACGTAACATTCAGAAGCTGTGATTTATGAAAGGGGTCGTTGTCAACCTGCACTTTCGTTACACTACCCCCGCCTTCGAAGATCATGACGCCCTCGTCATGGCTCTCGTCATGCTACCAGCAGCACGGGGGTGCAGAATAGAACATATGTACAACGTATATACAACGGAATTACAGGACGACGGTCTTCTTGACTTCCTGGCCAAGTCGTCGTCACCTGCAGTGGACATCAGGTCCACAGCAGGCCGCAGCTGTCTGTTGCTGGAGTCATGCATCATTCATCTGAGGCAGTAAAGCCTCAGAATCGCCCATCCTGTGTTCGGCGTCCACAGGGGTACTTGGAGGTCGGACCTGCACCACAGGTCATCCCTCGACGATCACGGTCATCAACCGTATTTCTCCGAGCATACGGTCGTGCATCTCCTGTCCACTTGCAGGCTAAAACGTAGTCATTAAAGCGCCTCGGTCGCTGGACACGACGTCCACGAGTCGTTCGTGGAGGACTCCACGTCTCCGGCAAGGCAATCTGCTCCTCCGAAAGTGGCGACTTGTCTTCAACAGGAGGATCTGGCGGTAACCCAACCTCGTAATCTGCCAATCTTGGAGGACGCCGGGTTCTCCGTCCGCTTCTCGTCTGCCGAGGTGCTGGAGATCTCACTGCGGTTGGATGTTCCACTGGATATGGAAAGACCGTCGCGGGCTCCGAGTCGTTCTCAGACTCGACATCACCATCATTCTCCGTAGACTCAGTGGTCTCACTATCCGACGTCTCTCTGGGGTAGAAGGGCTTAAGAAGATCATGATGGACTACACGGAGGCCACCAGCCTCGTCGGCGATGCGATATGTCACATCAGTCAGGGCTTCTTTCACAGTATAAGGTCCTCCCCACCGGTCTCGTAGTTTCCGGATCTCCCCACGTTTAGTGGCGGAAATATACAGGTAAACCTGATCACCAGGCTTGTACTTGTGGGGAAAAGCCCTCGTATCGTAGATACGTTTCTGCCGCCTCAAGCTCTTCTTCGTAGTCTCTCGGGCAAACTCGTGTATCTCAGCCATCTCATCCCGGAGATCTTCGACCCACCGTGTCGGCTCTACCTGCTGTTTCGGAGGCGCTCCCAAAGTCAGGTGCGACGGCAAGGCGATTTCCCTCCCAAACACCATCATGTTTGGGGAATATCCCGTTGTCTCATGCACGGTGGCACGGTATAACATCAGTACCAACGGGATGTGAAGGTCCCAGTCGTCCGGGTGACGGTCAATGCTGGCATGCAACATCTGGGCCAAGGTCCGGTTGAACCGTTCAAGCATGCCGTTCGACTGGGGGTGATAGGGTGTAGTCCTCGTTTTCCTCATCCCGAGGATGCGGCACATCCCCCGGAATACTCTGCTTTCAAACTGACGCCCTTGGTCAGAGTGGATGGCCATCGGTACCCCAAATCGGGTCACGAAGTGGTCCACGACAGCTTGGGCAACCGTCGTGGCTTCCTGATTGGCTAAGGCTACAGCTTCCACCCAACGGGTGAAATAGTCTCCGTTGACGACTACGTATCGGTTTCCTCGACAGGTTTCTGCCAATGGCCCGAGAATATCAACAGCTGCTCTGTCTCCTGGATTTCCGGTCATCTGACCGCGATGAGGACCTCTGGGCTTCCATCCCGCCAACTTCCTGCGATTACAAACGTCGCAACTCCGGCACCATTGCCGAACATCGGTCTGTAGACCAGGCCACATGTACGCCTGCCTCACTTTTGCCAAGGTTTTCTTCACCCCAAGGTGACCACCGGTTACACTGTCATGACACTCTTTCAAAACTTTCCGTCTGAGGGAGCGAGGGACCACCAGAAGCCGTCGTTTCACTTCTCCCCGAGCATTCACCCATCGCCGCACAAGCAAGGATCCACTCATCTCCAGTAGATCGAAGGCACCCCACAGGGTCTTAGTTACGGGTCCATATTGACTGATGTCCTCTCTGGCTGGTCGACTGCCTTTCTGTACCCACTCCTGGACAGGCTGCAAGTCTGGGTCCGCGGCCTGAGCTTGACTGAAGTCTGCAGTCGGCGGTACGATCTCCGTAACACGGGCAGCTTCCTGGACCTCGGAACCTGACCGTCCACACTGCTTGCACGGGATTCGGCTCATGGCGTCAGCGTTTCCGTGCTTCCGTCCGGGTCGATGCTGGATTTCAAAGTCGTAGACTCCAAGAGCTTGTATCCAGCGAGCCAATTGTCCCTCCGGTTCTTTAAACCGCATTAACCACCTCAGGGACCCATGGTCAGTGCGCAGTAGAAATTTTCGGCCAAACAGATAATGCCGAAAGTACTTGACAAAGTACACGACAGCCAGCAGTTCCCTTCTAGTCACACAGTAGGCACGTTCTGTTTTGGACAGCACCCTGCTGGCATAGGCTACGACCTTTTCCTCCCCGTTGATCTCCTGGGACAAGACGGCCCCAATGCCGAAATTGCTGGCATCTGTGTCCAGGATAAAGGGCTGTCGGAAATCTGGCATCATTAACATAGGCGCGGTCGTCAGCTTCTGTCTTAGGTGGTCGAACGCCGTCTGGGCTGTATCATCCCACATAAATACCGCCTTCTTCTCTGTCAATCGATGAAGAGGGGCTGCTACAGTCGCAAAGTCCCGTATAAAACGCCGGTAATACCCACACAGGCCAAGAAAACTTCTGACATCCGTCTGGGAGACAGGTGTCGGCCACTCCCGTACAGCCCGAATCTTCTCTGGATCAGTACCAATCCCGTCTTGGGTCACTATATGACCAAGGTAGAGCACCTGTCGTTTCCCGATGACACATTTCGAGGGCTTCAATTTCAGGCCGTGTTGTTGCAGCCTCTGGAAGACTTCCTCCAGTCGTTGGATCATCTCCTCGAAGGTCCGGCCAAAAACTATTATGTCGTCGAGGTACACTAAGCACGTCTCGTAATTGAGGCCTGTCATGACTGCCTCCATTAATCGCTCGAAGGTTCCTGGAGCATTACAAAGCCCGAAAGGCATGGCCCGGAATTGGTACAGGCCCCGTCGAGTGGCAAAGGCGGTCTTACATCTGTCTTCCGGGGCTACTTCGACCTGCCAGTACCCTGACATCAGGTCGAGCGTACTCCACCAACAGGCACCGGACAGAGAATCCAGGGACTCGTCGATTCTCGGCAAGGGGTAGGCATCTTTCTCCGTTACTTTGTTGAGGGCTCGGTAATCAACGCAGAATCGCATTTTCCCATCCTTCTTCCGTACTAGGACGACTGGAGCAGACCAAGGCCCATCAGATGGCTCGATGACTCCCCGCTGCAGCATGTCTTCAACCTGGTCGTCTATTATTCCACGGGAATGAAGGGGTGGACGTCGTGGAGGAATCCGGATAGGTGGCGCATTCCCCGTCTTGATATGATGCTGTACCATCGTTGTTCGCCCTAAGTCACTGTCATCTTTGGCAAACAAATGGGTGAAGCGAGTAACCAAGTCCTCTACAGCTAAAGCTCTCTCAACTTCCAATCCCTCACTGGACTGTTGTACTAAGGCCCGTAGGTGCGGTGGACATCTTGGGGTTGGCACCGTTGCTTCACCAGAGGCTGGACCATGCTGGTTCAGAGGCTCTGTGGTGAGTGGAGCTGAATTATCTACTACCTCCACTTCAGTCAAACTACCACACAGAGTGCCGGCTTGTACTATGGCAGGGTCAGTGGACAGGTTAAGGAACCGCAGGGTAACTTCATGGTCACGGTCAACTTCGGCCAGGGCTCTGGCCACCATGGTTCCAGTCTTCTGTGTGAACCCAATGATATTTTCCACCATTCCGACCTCCCCCGGTAGAGCACCTCGGACGGTCCCCGTCACCACTGCCTCAGCTCCAGCTGGGATAGTAAAAGTCTCCGTTACAGACACCCGATGGCATTCGTGGCTCCCCACGACCTCACACTGGATATATCGGCCGCCATACTTCACCCGGTGCCTCTCCGTATCAATCGCAGTACAGTGGGTACTCAGGAAATCATAACCCAGGAGGGCATCCACGGTCAGTGTCCCAACAATCATCGTCTGAGTCCGGGTAGTCCCATCTATCGTGATCTTAAAGTCTGCTTCGCCCTGTAGTGGCATACACGTACCATCAGCCATACGAATGGACGCAAAGGAGGGACTTCTCAATGCCGGCCTAAGTCGGGGACTCAGCTGGTTGTACACCCGCACGTTCAGAAGAGAAACTGATGCACCCGTGTCGACGCAGCACCACAATCCTACGGATCCCATCTTGGCCGGGAGATACAATCCGGCCTCACCAGAGTTATTCACCGTAGGAGGTTTCGGTGGAGGCTTCGGCTGTCCTGGGGGTGGATGATCATCCGGCCTGCGCAACTCTGGACAGTTCGCCCGGTAATGCCCGTCTCTTCCCGTCTATGCCCCCATCTGGACTGGTATCGTCCTGGCCGTTGTGGTCTTGGTGGTTCACTGTTCTTCGGAATCACCTCCATTAACCTCTTTACTTCTTCCCTCAACCGTTGATTCTCCGTCTCATCCTCTTCAGGGGGTGCGGCTGCCTTATCTCCCTCTCCCGGGGCAGTTGACTTGGCTGTCGGCCAGGGTTTCCGACGCTGGGAGATCTTGAATGCCTCCAGTTCCACGGCCGCATGTACTGCCGCATCCAAGGTTTTAGGCCTAGTTTGTTTGCCAGACCTGAAACCTCAACTCGTCATCGATGGCGTCCAGGAACTGGTCCTTGGCTAGGGTATCCTGAACATCGTCTCCGATCTTCTTCCCTCTCGCGGTGTCTAGACCTCAGCTGTGCCTTGTACATATCCATCTGATTAGGCGGGGCAAATCGCTTCTCCAAGGCTTCCTTCAAGCGGTCGTAGTCGGTACTTCCTGGTGCAGACTTAAGGCTGGCTAACACCTGTTGCGCTGACCCCCGTAAAGCGACGGCTAGGTATTGACCCTGTTGCTGGTACGTCCATCCATTGATCACGGCGCAGTGCCCGAAGTGAGCCAAATAATCCCGCCATGGCGTAGTACCATCGTAGGTAGCGGCCTTCACCATCGTCGTCTTCGGCCGTCTAGGTTCCCCCATGGGCGTGGACGCCTGCAACGGGTGGTCCCATGAAACTGAAGGTGGTTCGTCCAGGCGTCTTCTTGGCGGTGATTCATCTCGCCTCGACGTCGTCCCCGATGCGGCTCCGTTTCGACCCCGTTCCAGTCCGGCCGGCCCAGAATGAGTGTAATCTTCTGCCTTCGGTGGAGTCATCTCCTCACTGGCACTTTGATTTCTCAGTATCGTCGACATCTGTCCCATCATGGAGGTCATCGATGTACACAAGACGTGGATGGCGCTACGATGGTCTTCTACCTCTCGTCTCAGGTCAACGTCAGGCTGCACGTCTTCTGGCTCACACCCTCTACTAGTTGGTCGATCTTCAGTAGCAATCACCGTTGAAGGTTGAGGCGTCAGGTCAGCCGGGGGTGCCAACAGCACCGATTCTAGTTCCTGCGTGGACAAATCAAGAAGATTTTCGTAACCCAGTGTCGCCGTAGTTGATCGTCCGGAAGCCACGCCTCTTCCCGTCTCACGTCGTTCCCGTGGACTCGGCGTCGTGGAGAACTTCGGTCGGGCTCCTCTTCCGTCAGATGGTTGGCCCCGGGCTCCCGGTTGTCGTAACTCGGCGCCGAAATCTCCAGCCATACTCATGGTTGTCTGGTCCGGATCTATGCTATCCGCCAGGCTTGGTCTCCTTTCCTTCGTCTCCCAGAAGTTGGCTATCCCACCGCTGCCACCAGTTGAAACGTTTCTACTTCTATAACGTGGGATAATGGATGTTTCAGATCCACAGAGTGCACAGGGTCCCCAAGACAAACTGTCCGGCTACTGGGAACGCACTCGGGCACTGATCCTGGCCAACGAGGGAGTTCGATTCAACCTGTCACCTTGTCTGGATCAAGGAGGTTGGAAAGGAAGACCTGCAATGACAACCAAAGCAAATTAATGCAATACTGACATATAATTCTTTGAGCAGGTATACAGGATTCAAATCGTGGTAGCGTATAATCCCTGCAAAGAAGATCCCTACTCTATGAATGTACTTCTTTATAAACTATCATTAAACAGGAAGATTCAAATAAGAAAAGCCATATACAAGAGCCTGCCGGCCACTAGCTATAACGCGAGCAGGCCTGGTCACAGCCACAGTCTGGTCACGACCGGTTCTCTCATGGATGGGTCCAGCTTCTATCTTCCTTCCCCAGGGCTTTGCAGTAGGATCCAGCGTCTATCGTCCTTCCCCAGATATTCGTGGAAAGGTCCAGCCTCTAGCTTCCTTCCCCAGGTCTTCGTTCACTCCCGTATGGATGAACACTGCGTCGTGTCTCGTCTTACACGACTAGGCCCCTCCGTGGTTATGTCCGACGTGTGTCTTCCTTCCCCCGGTCTTCCTCCCTCGGGTGGTATGGACTTCTCGTCGTCGTCGTGTCTCGTCTTACACGACTAAGCCCCTCCAAGCGTTGATAACCGTCAATGGATGCGGACGGCCTGGGCACGACAGTACTATCACAGTACAAAGGCTTCTACGGCACCGGCCCGTCTCTCTGTAACACCGCAGGACTATTCAACTGCACGGCTCACCACAGCAGCAGACGGCACCCCTCGTAGGAATACACCCCCAGGCTTCAGCGACCCCGCTCACGGCGACTCACTCCGCGGCCCGGCTCCAAGGATGAATCATCAAGGCTAGAGTTCACGGCTACACGGTCCACATAGGATCGGACATCAATAACACACGGTGGATAGGCAGGCACCTGGTCTAGTAACCCTCTTCCTATACTACTGTATGGGCACCTGGAATCGGCACCCTCCTTCTATACTACTGTATGGTCAACTAGTATAGGAACCCTCCTTCTATACTACTGTATGGTCAGTTGACCCATGAACCCTCTCTCTATACTACTGCAGGGTCTTCCGCAATAGATGGGCATCAGGTCTAGGATTCCCCCTCTATATACTACTGTATGAGACAGTAGTAATCTATCATTAGCCGTGAATTACTCAATATATGTACAGGTTGGTGAGAGACTGTACTTATGGAGACGTGAATGAATAATCGCTTATCGTACGATTGCCTGGGTAGATGTATATTTATCAAGCTATAGGCTCGAACCTATAGCTTGTGGGTGTTAGCGTGAATGTATTTCAACCCGTGGGTTGTGGTTTAAGTACATGTGTGCATGAATAATTGTTTATGTAGGAACTGTGTATGATTTGGTTTAGCTATGTCCTCTTCACAGAGACTCGCATCTCCTACCGGATGTAGCTTAATAGATACACTAACCACAGCGCAATCCCTGAACAACTGTGCGATACGGTTGAAGGCAAGGAGAGATGCGGCTAATGTATGGCCATGCTTTCGACACTAACGCCGTTAGTTAATTCCCAGAGCTGAGCCCGTACTAGCGTACGGTAGAGAATAAGAATAACCATTGGCGATAAGTGTCTATACTCTTAACTTCCAGCGCAATATCCGTTCAACTGTGCAATACGGTTGAAGGCGGATAGAGATCGAAGCAGAGTAAACACAGCCCGGACATGTGAATGTAAGTGTGTGTAAATGTATGCAATGATGATGCTATAATATTCGGCGGCCTGGTCCCGGCCCGGCGGCGGCACAAATTCGGCGGCGGCACTTTCCCAATTCGGCGGCGGCCTTTCTCCGGCCCGGCAATGTATTCGATTTCTTCTCCCCAAATGATTTTGCGTGTGCTCTCACCTCGATGTTTCTGCTGGTCTGCCTCGTTTCAGTGGGAGTCCGGCTTATATAGGGCTACCGCTCTTCTGTGGATAAAGGTAGAGACAGACGTCGAAAATGACAGCGCCCTCTTTATTGTCACTTACAACACCTCTCGATCAGTTTATCTGGACTTCGTTGGATAAATATGGCTATGGAGGAACAAACCATAATTCATAATGGACGTCACTGGTAAATCTCAGCTTCCAACTCTCTCTAGTTAATTCATACGAAGACCGCAAAGTTCACTGTCCCTCATCTACATATTCACTGGAACCGACTTCCGGATTCCTGACTGACGTCATCCACAGCGAAGCGAGTAGCTCACCAGGGTCCCTCTCACCGTTCCAACTGATCGTTTGAGATAACTTCACCGGGATTTCGAGGCATTGTCTGTCTCACGGATTATCATAGTTCATTCCAGGAAAATTACAGCGTTGAATTCCATCAGGTAAGTCAACCGCACACATAAACACAATGTAACTTTCGATTTCACATAGTCACGTAACATTCAGAAGCTGTGATTTATGAAAGGGGTCGTTGTCAACCTGCACTTTCGTTACACTACCCCCGCCTTCGAAGATCATGACGCCCTCGTCATGGCTCTCGTCATGCTACCAGCAGCACGGGGGTGCAGAATAGAACATATGTACAACGTATATACAACGGAATTACAGGACGACGGTCTTCTTGACTTCCTGGCCAAGTCGTCGTCACCTGCAGTGGACATCAGGTCCACAGCAGGCCGCAGCTGTCTGTTGCTGGAGTCATGCATCATTCATCTGAGGCAGTAAAGCCTCAGAATCGCCCATCCTGTGTTCGGCGTCCACAGGGGTACTTGGAGGTCGGACCTGCACCACAGGTCATCCCTCGACGATCACGGTCATCAACCGTATTTCTCCGAGCATACGGTCGTGCATCTCCTGTCCACTTGCAGGCTAAAACGTAGTCATTAAAGCGCCTCGGTCGCTGGACACGACGTCCACGAGTCGTTCGTGGAGGACTCCACGTCTCCGGCAAGGCAATCTGCTCCTCCGAAAGTGGCGACTTGTCTTCAACAGGAGGATCTGGCGGTAACCCAACCTCGTAATCTGCCAATCTTGGAGGACGCCGGGTTCTCCGTCCGCTTCTCGTCTGCCGAGGTGCTGGAGATCTCACTGCGGTTGGATGTTCCACTGGATATGGAAAGACCGTCGCGGGCTCCGAGTCGTTCTCAGACTCGACATCACCATCATTCTCCGTAGACTCAGTGGTCTCACTATCCGACGTCTCTCTGGGGTAGAAGGGCTTAAGAAGATCATGATGGACTACACGGAGGCCACCAGCCTCGTCGGCGATGCGATATGTCACATCAGTCAGGGCTTCTTTCACAGTATAAGGTCCTCCCCACCGGTCTCGTAGTTTCCGGATCTCCCCACATTTAGTGGCGGAAATATACAGGTAAACCTGATCACCAGGCTTGTACTTGTGGGGAAAAGCCCTCGTATCGTAGATACGTTTCTGCCGCCTCAAGCTCTTCTTCGTAGTCTCTCGGGCAAACTCGTGTATCTCAGCCATCTCATCCCGGAGATCTTCGACCCACCGTGTCGGCTCTACCTGCTGTTTCGGAGGCGCTCCCAAAGTCAGGTGCGACGGCAAGGCGATTTCCCTCCCAAACACCATCATGTTTGGGGAATATCCCGTTGTCTCATGCACGGTGGCACGGTATGACATCAGTACCAACGGGATGTGAAGGTCCCAGTCGTCCGGGTGACGGTCAATGCTGGCATGCAACATCTGGGCCAAGGTCCGGTTGAACCGTTCAATCATGCCGTTCGACTGGGGGTGATAGGGTGTAGTCCTCGTTTTCCTCATCCCGAGGATGCGGCACATCCCCCGGAATACTCTGCTTTCAAACTGACGCCCTTGGTCAGAGTGGATGGCCATCGGTACGCCAAATCGGGTCACGAAGTGGTCCACGACAGCTTGGGCAACCGTCGTGGCTTCCTGATTGGGTAAGGCTACAGCTTCCACCCAACGGGTGAAATAGTCTCCGATGACGACTACGTATCGGTTTCCTCGACAGGTTTCTGCCAATGGCCCGAGAATATCAACAGCTGCTCTGTCTCCTGGATTTCCGGTCATCTGACCGCGATGAGGACCTCTGGGCTTCCGTCCCGCCAACTTCCTGCGATTACAAACGTCGCAACTCCGGCACCATTGCCGAACATCGGTCTGTAGACCAGGCCACATGTACGCCTGCCTCACTTTTGCCAAGGTTTTCTTCACCCCAAGGTGACCACCGGTTACACTGTCATGACACTCTTTCAAAACTTTCCGTCTGAGGGAGCGAGGGACCACCAGAAGCCGTCGTTTCACTTCTCCCCGAGCATTCACCCATCGCCGCACAAGCAAGGATCCACTCATCTCCAGTAGATCGAAGGCACCCCACAGGGTCTTAGTTACGGGTCCATATTGACTGATGTCCTCTCTGGCTGGTCGACTGCCTTTCTGTACCCACTCCTGGACAGGCTGCAAGTCTGGGTCCGCGGCCTGAGCTTGACTGAAGTCTGCAGTCGGCGGTACGATCTCCGTAACACGGGCAGCTTCCTGGACCTCGGAACCTGACCGTCCACACTGCTTGCACGGGATTCGGCTCATGGCGTCAGCGTTTCCGTGCTTCCGTCCGGGTCGATGCTGGATTTCAAAGTCGTAGACTCCAAGAGCTTGTATCCAGCGAGCCAATTGTCCCTCCGGTTCTTTAAACCGCATTAACCACCTCAGGGACCCATGGTCAGTGCGCAGTAGAAATTTTCGGCCAAACAGATAATGCCGAAAGTACTTGACAAAGTACACGACAGCCAGCAGTTCCCTTCTAGTCACACAGTAGGCACGTTCTGTTTTGGACAGCACCCTGCTGGCATAGGCTACGACCTTTTCCTCCCCGTTGATCTCCTGGGACAAGACGGCCCCAATGCCGAAATTGCTGGCATCTGTGTCCAGGATAAAGGGCTGTCGGAAATCTGGCATCATTAACATAGGCGCGGTCGTCAGCTTCTGTCTTAGGTGGTCGAACGCCGTCTGGGCTGTATCATCCCACATAAATACCGCCTTCTTCTCTGTCAATCGATGAAGAGGGGCTGCTACAGTCGCAAAGTCCCGTATAAAACGCCGGTAATACCCACACAGGCCAAGAAAACTTCTGACATCCGTCTGGGAGACAGGTGTCGGCCACTCCCGTACAGCCCGAATCTTCTCTGGATCAGTACCAATCCCGTCTTGGGTCACTATATGACCAAGGTAGAGCACCTGTCGTTTCCCGATGACACATTTCGAGGGCTTCAATTTCAGGCCGTGTTGTTGCAGCCTCTGGAAGACTTCCTCCAGTCGTTGGATCATCTCCTCGAAGGTCCGGCCAAAAACTATTATGTCGTCGAGGTACACTAAGCACGTCTCGTAATTAAGGCCTGCCAAGACTGCCTCCATTAATCGCTCGAAGGTTCCTGGAGCATTACAAAGCCCGAAAGGCATGGCCCGGAATTGGTACAGGCCCCGTCGAGTGGCAAAGGCGGTCTTACATCTGTCTTCCGGGGCTACTTCGACCTGCCAGTACCCTGACATCAGGTCGAGCGTACTCCACCAACAGGCACCGGACAGAGAATCCAGGGACTCGTCGATTCTCGGCAAGGGGTAGGCATCTTTCTCCGTTACTTTGTTGAGGGCTCGGTAATCAACGCAGAATCGCATTTTCCCATCCTTCTTCCGTACTAGGACGACCGGAGCAGACCAAGGCCCATCAGATGGCTCGATGACTCCCCGCTGCAGCATGTCTTCAACCTGGTCGTCTATTATTCCACGGGAATGAAGGGGTGGACGTCGTGGAGGAATCCGGATAGGTGGCGCATTCCCCGTCTTGATATGATGCTGTACCATCGTTGTTCGCCCTAAGTCACTGTCATCTTTGGCAAACAAATGGGTGAAGCGAGTAACCAAGTCCTCTACAGCTAAAGCTCTCTCAACTTCCAATCCCTCACTGGACTGTTGTACTAAGGCCCGTAGGTGCGGTGGACATCTTGGGGTTGGCACCGTTGCTTCATCAGAGGCTGGACCATGCTGGTTCAGAGGCTCTGTGGTGAGTGGAGCTGAATTATCTACTACCTCCACTTCAGTCAAACTACCACACAGAGTGCCGGCTTGTACTATGGCAGGGTCAGTGGACAGGTTAAGGAACCGCAGGGTAACTTCATGGTCACGGTCAACTTCGGCCAGGGCTCTGGCCACCATGGTTCCAGTCTTCTGTGTGAACCCAATGATATTTTCCACCATTCCGACCTCCCCCGGTAGAGCACCTCGGACGGTCCCCGTCACCACTGCCTCAGCTCCAGCTGGGATAGTAAAAGTCTCCGTTACAGACACCCGATGGCATTCGTGGCTCCCCACGACCTCACACTGGATATATCGGCCGCCATACTTCACCCGGTGCCTCTCCGTATCAATCGCAGTACAGTGGGTACTCAGGAAATCATAACCCAGGAGGGCATCCACGGTCAGTGTCCCAACAATCATCGTCTGAGTCCGGGTAGTCCCATCTATCGTGATCTTAAAGTCTGCTTCACCCTGTAGTGGCATACACGTACCATCAGCCATACGAATGGACGCAAAGGAGGGACTTCTCAATGCCGGTCTAAGTCGGGGACTCAGCTGGTTGTACACCCGCACGTTCAGAAGAGAAACTGATGCACCCGTGTCGACGCAGCACCACAATCCTACGGATCCCATCTTGGCCGGGAGATACAATCCGGCCTCACCAGAGTTATTCACCGTAGGAGGTTTCGGTGGAGGCTTCGGCTGTCCTGGGGGTGGATGATCATCCGGCCTGCGCAACTCTGGACAGTTCGCCCGGTAATGCCCGTCTCTTCCCGTCTATGCCCCCATCTGGACTGGTATCGTCCTGGCCGTTGTGGTCTTGGTGGTTCACTGTTCTTCGGAATCACCTCCATTAACCTCTTTACTTCTTCCCTCAACCGTTGATTCTCCGTCTCATCCTCTTCAGGGGGTGCGGCTGCCTTATCTCCCTCTCCCGGGGCAGTTGACTTGGCTGTCGGCCAGGGTTTCCGACGCTGGGAGATCTTGAATGCCTCCAGTTCCACGGCCGCATGTACTGCCGCATCCAAGGTTTTAGGCCTAGTTTGTTTGCCAGACCTGAAACCTCAACTCGTCATCGATGGCGTCCAGGAACTGGTCCTTGGCTAGGGTATCCTGAACATCGTCTCCGATCTTCTTCCCTCTCGCGGTGTCTAGACCTCAGCTGTGCCTTGTACATATCCATCTGATTAGGCGGGGCAAATCGCTTCTCCAAGGCTTCCTTCAAGCGGTCGTAGTCGGTACTTCCTGGTGCAGACTTAAGGCTGGCTAACACCTGTTGCGCTGACCCCCGTAAAGCGACGGCTAGGTATTGACCCTGTTGCTGGTACGTCCATCCATTGATCACGGCGCAGTGCCCGAAGTGAGCCAAATAATCCCGCCATGGCGTAGTACCATCGTAGGTAGCGGCCTTCACCATCGTCGTCTTCGGCCGTCTAGGTTCCCCCATGGGCGTGGACGCCTGCAACGGGTGGTCCCATGAAACTGAAGGTGGTTCGTCCAGGCGTCTTCTTGGCGGTGATTCATCTCGCCTCGACGTCGTCCCCGATGCGGCTCCGTTTCGACCCCGTTCCAGTCCGGCCGGCCCAGAATGAGTGTAATCTTCTGCCTTCGGTGGAGTCATCTCCTCACTGGCACTTTGATTTCTCAGTATCGTCGACATCTGTCCCATCATGGAGGTCATCGATGTACACAAGACGTGGATGGCGCTACGATGGTCTTCTACCTCTCGTCTCAGGTCAACGTCAGGCTGCACGTCTTCTGGCTCACACCCTCTACTAGTTGGTCGATCTTCAGTAGCAATCACCGTTGAAGGTTGAGGCGTCAGGTCAGCCGGGGGTGCCAACAGCACCGATTCTAGTTCCTGCGTGGACAATCAAGAAGATTTTCGTAACCCAGTGTCGCCGTAGTTGATCGTCCGGAAGCCACGCCTCTTCCCGTCTCACGTCGTTCCCGTGGACTCGGCGTCGTGGAGAACTTCGGTCGGGCTCCTCTTCCGTCAGATGGTTGGCCCCGGGCTCCCGGTTGTCGTAACTCGGCGCCGAAATCTCCAGCCATACTCATGGTTGTCTGGTCCGGATCTATGCTATCCGCCAGGCTTGGTCTCCTTTCCTTCGTCTCCCAGAAGTTGGCTATCCCACCGCTGCCACCAGTTGAAACGTTTCTACTTCTATAACGTGGGATAATGGATGTTTCAGATCCACAGAGTGCGCAGGGTCCCCAAGATAAACTGTCCGGCTACTGGGAACGCACTCGGGCACTGATCCTGGCCAACGAGGGAGTTCGATTCAACCTGTCACCTTGTCTGGATCAAGGAGGTTGGAAAGGAAGACCTGTAATGACAACCAAAGCAAATTAATGCAATACTGACATATAATTCTTTGAGCAGGTATACAGGATTCAAATCGTGGTAGCGTATAATCCCTGCAAAGAAGATCCCTACTCTATGAATTATCTGTACTCTTATAGCTATCATTAACCGAAGTTCAATAGAAAATATATACAAAATATATATAGCCCTAGCTATAACGCGAGCAGGCCTGGTCACAGCCACAGTCTGGTCACGACCGGTTCTCTCATGGATGGGTCCAGCTTCTATCTTCCTTCCCCAGGGCTTTGCAGTAGGATCCAGCGTCTATCGTCCTTCCCCAGATATACGTGGAAAGGTCCAGCGTCTAGCTTCCTTCCCCAGGTCTTCGTTCACTCCCGTATGGATGAACACTGCGTCGTGTCTCGTCTTACACGACTAGGCCCCTCCGTGGTTATGTCCGACGTGTGTCTTCCTTCCCCCGGTCTTCCTCCCTCGGGTGGTATGGACTTCTCGTCGTCGTCGTGTCTCGTCTTACACGACTAAGCCCCTCCAAGCGTTGATAACCGTCAATGGATGCGGACGGCCTGGGCACGACAGTACTATCACAGTACAAAGGCTTCTACGGCACCGGCCCGTCTCTCTGTAACACCGCAGGACTATTCAACTGCACGGCTCACCACAGCAGCAGACGGCACCCCTCGTAGGAATACACCCCCAGGCTTCAGCGACCCCGCTCACGGCGACTCACTCCGCGGCCCGGCTCCAAGGATGAATCATCAAGGCTAGAGTTCACGGCTACACGGTCCACATAGGATCGGACATCAATAACACACGGTGGATAGGCAGGCACCTGGTCTAGTAACCCTCTTCCTATACTACTGTATGGGCACCTGGAATCGGCACCCTCCTTCTATACTACTGTATGGTCAACTAGTATAGGAACCCTCCTTCTATACTACTGTATGGTCAGTTGACCCTTGAACCCTCTCTCTATACTACTGCAGGGTCAGTTGACCCTTGAACCCTCTCTCTATACTACTGCAGGGTCTTCCGCAATAGATGGGCATCAGGTCTAGGATTCCCCCTCTATATACTACTGTATGAGACAGTAGTAATCTATCATTAGCCGTGAATTACTCAATATATGTACAGGTTGGTGAGAGACTGTACTTATGGAGACGTGAATGAATAATCGCTTATCGTACGATTGCCTGGGTAGATGTATATTTATCAAGCTATAGGCTCGAACCTATAGCTTGTGGGTGTTAGCGTGAATGTATTTCAACCCGTGGGTTGTGGTTTAAGTACATGTGTGCATGAATAATTGTTTATGTAGGAACTGTGTATGATTTGGTTTAGCTATGTCCTCTTCACAGAGACTCGCATCTCCTACCGGATGTAGCTTAATAGATACACTAACCACAGCGCAATCCCTGAACAACTGTGCGATACGGTTGAAGGCAAGGAGAGATGCGGCTAATGTATGGCCATGCTTTCGACACTAACGCCGTTAGTTAATTCCCAGAGCTGAGCCCGTACTAGCGTACGGTAGAGAATAAGAATAACCATTGGCGATAAGTGTCTATACTCTTAACTTCCAGCGCAATATCCGTTCAACTGTGCAATACGGTTGAAGGCGGATAGAGATCGAAGCAGAGTAAACACAGCCCGGACATGTGAATGTAAGTGTGTGTAAATGTATGCAATGATGATGCTATAATATTCGGCGGTCTGGTCCCGGCCCGGCGGCGGCACAAATTCGGCGGCGGCACTTTCCCAATTCGGCGGCGGCCTTTCTCCGGCCCGGCAATGTATTCGATTTCTTCTCCCCAAATGATTTTGCGTGTGCTCTCACCTCGATGTTTCTGCTGGTCTGCCTCGTTTCAGTGGGAGTCCGGCTTATATAGGGCTACCGCTCTTCTGTGGATAAAGGTAGAGACAGACGTCGAAAATGACAGCGCCCTCTTTATTGTCACTTACAACACCTCTCGATCAGTTTATCTGGACTTCGTTGGATAAATATGGCTATGGAGGAACAAACCATAATTCATAATGGACGTCACTGGTAAATCTCAGCTTCCAACTCTCTCTAGTTAATTCATACGAAGACCGCAAAGTTCACTGTCCCTCATCTACATATTCACTGGAACCGACTTCCGGATTCCTGACTGACGTCATCCACAGCGAAGCGAGTAGCTCACCAGGGTCCCTCTCACCGTTCCAACTGATCGTTTGAGATAACTTCACCGGGATTTCGAGGCATTGTCTGTCTCACGGATTATCATAGTTCATTCCAGGAAAATTACAGCGTTGAATTCCATCAGGTAAGTCAACCGCACACATAAACACAATGTAACTTTCGATTTCACATAGTCACGTAACATTCAGAAGCTGTGATTTATGAAAGGGGTCGTTGTCAACCTGCACTTTCGTTACAATAACAACACCGATGACCGGCAACTCGTAGCTACCCTCGTGCATCTATCTTCGGAGCGATACGATACCACGATGAAGCTGAATTTGTACCAAGAGGATACAGTTGAACATTTTTCCTACACCATCGACATGAACAAATATGCCAAATGCCAACCGGTGTTGAACGCCCGTTCAACTTACACCGTCACGATAACACCTGTGGCAATACCTGGCGCATTATGATTTTGAAGCCATCTATTCACACCAGTTACCTGTCCTCGGGTTCAATTTCGGGCGGTACGATCTCAACGTGATTAAAGAATTCCTATACCCTTACCTCACCAAAGCGGCTAGCCGGGAACATCAAGCATGTCACAAAGAAGACGAAGAACCACGTCGCCCTCTATGTGAATATTTATCAAATTCTGGATTGCTAGAACCATCTCCAGCTCTCTTTAATGACAAGATGGTCGTGTGGATGGGGTCATCGACTGTATCGGATATGCTGGAGTTGCTGGAGGGCATGCTTCATCGTAAATGGTTCGAAGATGGCCGATCTTTCAGTTAACTCGTCAGTCCTGGAAGCCTTAACGCAGATGTCTTCACATTATATCATAACTAACCAACAGCTGGTCACTTAGCATGTCGGGAAAATGAGGGTTCTCCAATTTTGGAGGTAAAAATTTATCTTTCTTCAATAACTTAGCAAATATGAACAAATTAGCATAACTTGATATACAGATACATATGTTAACACATTTTGCCATTGATAGGATTTGTAGTTAACTTGTTTGAACATGTTGAAACGACAATTTGAAAATAAACAATAGATTGCTTTCTATCTCCTGAAGTAGATGGGCAACAATTTCTCCAAAGTACAACCAATGTGAGAATATTGAATTTATGCGCCATTGACGAAAAAATGAAACTTTGTTTATATTTTTGAAGTTATTCAAGAAGAACGACTGTTTTCCTCCAAAATTGAAGATCCCTGATTTCCCCAACCTGCTTAGAGACAGAGAAAACTCTGAAGAGAATGAAACAGTCGTTTCATTGGCCTGGTATGAAGAGTGACGTTGAAGCATATTGTAAGAAATGCGACTTGTGTACAGTCAGAAAGACAGCCAAGGGGCAATACAAAGCCCCAATGCAGGTGTATTTGATCGGGGAACCTAAGGGGAGAATCGCTTGATATTTTGGGCCCACTACCAGTGACAACTAGGGAAAACCGATACATCTTGGTTGTATGTGACAAAGAGGACAGAAGCAGTGCCATTACCCAACCAAGGGGCAACCTCAGAAGCTAAGGCACTAGTTGATGAATTTGTATGTCGGTTTGGAACATCGTTGCAACCCAGCCGGTTCAGGAAATGTGCAACACCCTGCATATTGATAAAACCAGAACAATTAGTTTTAGGGCAAAGACAAATGGCAATGTCAAAAGATACAACCGTACTCTTGCGACGATGCTGACAATGTATTGTGACAAGGTTCAGCGGGCTTGGGATGAGTACCTGACCCAAGTAATGATGGCATATAGAGCTTCCAAACAGTCTAGCACGAAAAAGAATCCAATCTCGTGGTCCTTGGTAGAGAGAATATGATACCTATGCAAGCTGTTACAGGGACCCCAACTATGACATATAGTGAAGTGAACCCAGATGGATATGTAACTGACTTGCAGGACAGATTCGTAAATGTACATGAAGTGGCCAGAAAGCACCTAAAGCAGAGTTCAGTCTATCAAAAGAGACAGTACCACCTAAAAGCAAAGAGAAGTTCACTACAGGCAGAGCATGCAGTCTGGTTATACAACCCCTTTCGAAAACCCGGTGTATGTTCCAAGCTCACTGCTAAGTGGAAGGGACCGTTTGTTATCACACAGAAGATAGATAACATATCTAGTGAAACAATCTGCCAGAAAAGAACATGAAGCTATACACATAGAGAAACTGACCTACAAGAGACTCCACTCATGTAATTGGTACGCCGCTAAGGCGAGGGTGGTTAGCATCTAGGAAATGTTACTGTAGATTGGCAAAGTATCCTGAAGCTGACTCACCCTAACACAAATACTCAGGATAGGCAGGATAGGAAGTAAGAGATTTTCAGTTTAAGCTGCAGTGAGGGTAACAACTGATTTGGCTGTTGAGTAAACAACTGAAGAACTTCATAGCCACGACACAGAGGGGATGGGGTTGTACTGATCACCCCAAACCCGGACTTCTTACTGAGGATGTACCAGTCTGGGGAGGTGTAAGAGCTCTCAGGCATCCGTAGCAGATAATCCGTAGGCCGAATCCTGGTAACAGGTTAGTTGAAGCACCAGTCTGTGCGCCAAGACTAACTATTGCCCATGTAGATTATCCTAGTCCAGTATCTATTCAGTCCGATAAGATGTAAGAGGAGATGCTTCTGTCAAATGACCAAAGCAGGACCCTCGTGTTCATCACTCTTTGTCTGCTTCAGTGTGGCTCCCACATATGACTGCTGGTTATGCTCGGAGAAGTGCTCCTCCAGAAATGATTTGAGGTCGCATCTGACATCATCCAAAAATAGGAAATTACTGGTGATGTGTCCATTTTGCCTCAGCGAGTCCACTTTCCGACGAACTGAGGTCGCAGATGAAGAAAGCCCATGCCAGGCGGCGCGGTGTATGCCCCCTGTATTCTTTACTGATGAAAATTTCTCCTGGCTAACAACAACGTCGTGTGATCTTATCTTCGGCTCACCTAGCTGTCCTCCAGAATGGGAAACATCTGAAGGCAAAGAAGCCAGAGTGGCAGTGTATAGCAGGATGTCAAGGTGTCGTCGACAATAACTGCAATAACCATAACCAGAGAAACGGATGTACCCGGATCAGTTGTAGGTTTAGCCAGGGGTTGTTTATCCTGCTCTCCATAAAGGCTCTCACGGTGAATCCGACTGCACCAAACACTCCAAGAGTAAGCAATCAAGTGATAAGTGATTAACTCTGACTTTTATCCTACAACACCTATAGACATTGACAGTCTAGAGAAAGAATTAAAATTGCACCCTTACCAAGACAGTGTGTACCATTTCATCCGTGGTTTGAGAGATGGATTTCATACCGGAATTACACAATCGCCGACTAATTCACTTGAATGTAAAAATCTCTTGTCTGCTAGGCAAGATCCAGAGATCGCACGTTTACTCATTGAGAATGAACTAGAGAAAGGACACCTACTTGGAACTTTTACAACTCTACGTTTTGAAACTTATAGAATAAACCTTGTATGAATTGCTAAAATTAAATACTCTGCAAAATGGAGACTAATAGAAGATTTATCGCCACATCACGATGACGCTGTAAATAGTAGCATAAATGAATTAATCAACAAACAAGAATTCTTCCTGAGCTACGTACGCATTGACGATGCAATCAACTTATTAGCAGGCTTGAGTCAGGGAGCTAAGATGTGAAAGAATGACATATCCGACGCTTTTAAGCAGATTCCAATCCACCCTGATGTATGGCCATACCATGGTATAAAATGGAATGACTGTTACTACTTCTATAAACGACTTGTGTTTGGGTCTAGATCCAGCCCCAAAATGTTTGACCAACTGTCTCAAGCCATTTGTTGAATCGCAAGAACAATTACGGCATTGAGAACATACTTTATTTACTGGATGACTTTTTCACGTCAGATGCACCTTCATATGAAGCGACACATACCATGGCGATCCTCACCTTGATTTTTAGTAGACTCAAAATTCCAATAGCCCCACACACAAAACTGGGTCCATCGACACAGATAGATTTTCTGGGAATCACTCTGAACGTATGGAAGCCCGACTACCTCAGAATCAGTACCTTCATTGATGTGTTTCTCAAGAAGAAAAGGTGCTGCAAACGTGAACTATTGAGTCTCCTAGACCATTTCAACTTCGCGTCACCTGTGATACGCCCTGGTCGTTCCTTCATAGGTCAATTACTCAATCTTGCCCATTCAGCTAAAATGCTGAATCATTATGTCACATTGAACAAAGACTGTCAAACTGCGCTAAAAATGAGGCATACATTCCTATCTAATTGGAATGGCATCTCCGTGTTTCTGGATAAAAAGCCTGACCAGTGCTCCGGACATAGAACTGTACACATATGCCTCCTCCACACTAGGCTTTGGAGGATTCTACAGTGACAGATGGTTCTCAAGTCCATGACCTAGAGAATTACCTGAGCATGCCAAAGGGGAGATTTCTATGGCACTACTTGAACTCTTTCCGATAACTGTAGCGGTAATCTAATGGGGACGTTTGTGGAAACAGAAACGAATTTTGTTTCACTGTGACAAGCAAGCTACTGTCCAAATTATAAACAAAGGGAGATCACCGATGCCAGCCATTATGCTACTAATGAGAAGAATTACATGGTTTTCCGCCCCGTCAAACTTTACTGTATGTGCACTCCATGTTCCCGGGAAGAGTAATGTAATTGCCGACTGTTTGTCTCGTTTCCAGATACACCGTTTTCGATAGCTAGTCCCCCATGCAGAAGCGGAGCCGCAGACATGTCCTCCTTACTACGACGGTCACTGTACAACACCTGCTTAAAACTACATTATCTTCAGCAACCAGAACAGCCTATGAGACCGGTTATAGACAGTTTTCAAGCTTTTTAAATTTGCATGGAATCCCATTTTCAGGGGAACAACTTCCTCTCATCTCTGAGGACCTTCTCATCTAATTTGTGGTTCATTGTTTTAGCCCCCTTCACCTCAGTTATAGTATTGTGAAACTGTGTGGCATTCGTTTTGCTTATGTCAGTTCAGGCTTGCCTTGCCCTGTGTGTCAGAGTTCTGGCTCGACTTAGCCACGGCTAGCAACAGCACTACGGGCTGTTAAGAAGATGCATACTAGCTCCCGTATGCCTCGACTAACCATCACTGCACCAATTTTACGTGCTATTGTGGCTCTGCTAGGTGTTTTTCTCCATATGTTGATCTCCTGATGGAAACTACATGTGTAACTGCCTTGTTCGCTTTCCTGGCATGTGGGGAGTTCACAGTCCACACGTCTTTCAAATTTTCTACCGATTTTGTGTTTGGGAGATGTGGAGTTTGATAATGAACAGACGCAGTGTTCACTAACACTTCAATCTTCAAAAACCGACCCTTTCCGTCATGGGGTCATCATCCATCATCATGTTCTGCACTAACGATCCCTTATTCCCAGTGTGCTGTCTCAGAAAATTTGTTGACATTCGTTTCAAAGTGAACAGTAACATATATGAACTCTTTGTGACATCAGTAGAAGTCTCGTAAATACTTTATTGACAAATTCAAATATCTAATTTCTCGGCTGAGCCTTGATCAAACTAGATACAGTGGATATCATTTCACACTAGGTGCCACATCGTCGGCCGCTGCATCGCAGGTAGAGGATCATCTGATAAAGACTCTGGGTCGGTGATCCTCTGATTGTTACTGTCGGTATATTAACACTGATCCAAAAACTTAAAAACGCATGTGTCTACAGTATCTACTCCGATCAATCACTCAGATTGGTCTTGGTTTCAAGATCATGAATGATCAACTTATTAGAATATCTGATTGAATGGTGTCCTCGAATTAGTGGTTGAATTTTAATAGAGGATTGTATTATTGGAGGATTTACCGCAATGTGTATGTGTGTGTAAATATGTGCAACCAAACTGACTATCTGATACTTTGTCCATGTACTATAGATGTAGTGCCTAAATTCTGACTTCTTTGGCAAAGAAATGATAGGAATTAAGAGTGAACCATATACGTTATATAAGGATTCCTTGAACTACCATTTTTAATAGTGTTTCATCATTGTTAACAAGCATCTTTACCATTCATGCTTATTATACATACATGTATATATATAGATATTTTCCTGTCATTTCCAAAGATTTTGTATCTTGTTTTGTATGATGGCAAATCCCACTCTCCTCTCTTATTTAGGGGCTCTCCGCCTTCAGTTCCGTTCGGGTAAATTCTACGTCCCTCCAGGCTACGCTCCTCGGGACTACAATTTAAGCAGCCAAACACTAACACTCGTGCCGGACCCGATGCACTCGCCTTTGACCAAGTAACTTACGTTGTACCGGTCACCCCGCAACCTGCTTCCCCATGGGTTCCATAAGTGCCTGACGTGGACTGGCTGCTAACCTCTTAAATCCAACCCAAGCTGACAGACCGAGCTTCACTCAAATAATTTTATTGATTTCTTTCTGAATTAATAAAAAAAGTTATCTTGAATTCAATGTGGTGTTGTGTTGCATAAATCGGGATTATAAACTCACATCTTCCGTTTTGCACCACCTCGACCTTCTATCAACATCAACTCTAGGGATTGCATCGGTAGTTGTACACTCCCGAGGACATTTTCGTCGTCTTCCTGGTCCTTTAATATCCTGAAGGGAAACCATTTCTTTGCCCATATTGTTTTTTTCATCCCACCTTCCGCATCTTAGCTTGCTAAGGGCATTTCACGTTTCACATAACACTACGAGCAGAAGTTTCTACGTATGATCGTGCCATGCGTTCGGATGATGACCTTCCGCTCTTGTACTATAACTGACCATGTTTTTTTCTCGTCAAAAGTTTGTGCTGGAATGCCCACTCTAAACATAGACGAAAGAATGTATTTGGTGGATGATTTCATTATTCTCTATTTCACTGCAGTGCCCTTCCATTGGTTTATTTTGTGGGGCACACATCAGCTATATTTGACCCCCCCCCCCCCACCTTCCCAGGCCACTGGTTAGCCACTTTCTCAGCCCACTCATTGGCTGACCTATACCATCTAGGTTAAAATTAAAATACCGCATTTCTGTTCAAGCTCGGGGCATTGTTTATGCTCGTAACCTATTGTACACAAAACAGGGTGTTAAGTGAGATCTCTATTGTTTTGTTCAAGAACAACAACACCGTGAGAACAATCACGTGAGAATTTAAGCCCAGAACGGCGCTTGTACATTGAAATGGTCTGCTGCCCAGTCATACACCAGCACATCTCGGTCTTCGAACTGGGGATAGTCATCAAACATCTGCAAGATGGTGGGTAGGTTCAATTCACGGCAACGGTGGTAGAGATAAAACAGGCAATACTGTCCACTATAGCTACTACTCAGGCCTTGCAACGCTTGATTGTTCCAACACCATGTCTCTGTACCTTCGTTTATGAAGGCCGTCAGATCGGGATGGATGGGTGACAGGCGGATCAAAGTATTCTCCCGGGTCATCTCTCAGGTACACAGCCACCCAATTTTAACCGGGTCGATCCATCGGGTCTGTGTTGCGAATGTATGTGAAAGGGTACACACGATATAGTGGGAAGACATCTCGGGCAAACGCCCTCTTGAAAGACAGTCAGTGCCCACGGATCTCTCTCCAGCACGGTTTGATATCTGTTCCGTATCCATGTTGGTTGGAATAAACGTTTCGGCTCTTGTCTACTTCAATGACGTTGTGGAATTTGGTGTAGCAATTCGCATTTTTGGTGTTAGAAAGGAGTGTCCTGAAGTGGATTTCCAGCCATAAGTTTCCTTTCTTGACGAGGATCAGCTGATGTTCATTGTCTGAGGTCGAAGCAGAACAACGCATAGCCATCAAAATATGCATCCCTTCTTTCTGGTCGCTTTGACCCGTTTCCGCATAGAGGTTCGCGTAACTCGAGACGTAATTGCGCGGTCTAAAAGCTGGTTGCAGGGACCGTGCTGGAATCAACTGTCCGTTCAAGTGCAGGGCAAACAAGTTGACATTGAAATGCTGAAGTAGACCAGGTTGTCCGCATACACCCAGCATAAACTGATGTTCCCTACACAAGTTATGGTTAGCCGCTTCGGCAGATCACCCAGAATAGATTATCTTGGTTGGTGACCAGATTCTGAACCGGAACGGAATGCACTTTGGTTTGCACACGTCGGATGGAATAATGGGCTGGGTTTTTTTCTCTCGAAGGCTGTGATGTGATCTAACTGCACGGTCGTATTCGGTTTCACTTTGCAGATGTGCAAGGCTGCCTACTGTGTGACGAGCTTATAGTCAGGCGTCGAAGCGGTAGCTAGAAAAGCGAAGGCTCGTGTCAGTTTGATGGGCACTCTGTTCAAGAGGTAGAGATCTTGCATGAACAGGTCCACATGTAGACGTCCCATGAGATTCACCGATCGACTATATCCTGTGAAACCCTGCCGTTTGTTCCATCTGGCAGTGTCGGTAATTCCCATGTGTCCTGGAGTATGCTTGCAGTAAAAGGTTTCGCAAATTGAGAATTTTTGGCTTCTCGTCCACGTATCGATGCAGGCACGACGGGGGTACGTGGTGGTTGAGGCACGCGCGAGTTTGTTACTGAGAATTAGATTCACCTGTGGGAACAGTAAATGCAGCCAGACTGGACACAACGGGCTATCTTTCTCGAGATTGGTGCCATCACCATCGATCTTGACTTTTGCGCGGTGGGCTAAATCAAAGTACACTGTATCAGACTTGGGAATGACGAATTCGATAGGGCTCGACTCGGTGATGCTGGAGAGAGGGAGATGTTCCATCCATTGTCCCTCCTTGGCGCTGGTCTGGGTCGTCGATAATGGTCCAAAAATCAAATTGGTGGAAGAGCAGGACCCTGGAAGATGTTTATGCGAAAATGTTCGATGTGTTTCGATGTGTTTCGTCGCAGGGTGCGAGGTCTCGGGGGAGAGGGGCAGGTATTTTATTCCCTACGAGTCGTTGTGCTATGGCGACCAAGAAACTACCAGCTTCTTTGGCTTGGAGCTTCACTGCCTTTCGGTGGGGACACCGGTAACGAGTTACCCAGGACTTGCACACAACTTCGGACAGCTTGTTTTTCGACTGCTTTCATTCCGAGTGTCACCAGTGAAAGGAAGGTCTTTATGACACTTCCGTTCACGTTCCCAGGCGAAGGCCCAATTTAATACGTATGTCGCCTAAGACCGACAGACCACCTCCAGCTTGTTTGAAGTAATAGTCCACCTAGTTGTGTGCATCACACTGGTAAGGTACCACATTCACAGTGTGAAGTTCGGCGATCGGGCCAGGCGAAAATGAAGCACCAGCACCACTTTTCCTCGTGCGAATGCGATCGGTCATCCAGTGTATTCTTTTTATCGATTTTGAAGGTTCAGATGTTGGTCTGTCGGTCTGGTAGGTAGAGTAAGGTACGGTACGTGATTAAAGCTATGACTTCTTTCAACGGGGAAACGTGTAGGAGTTGACATTGCTATCCAAAACAATGAGTGTATTGATCACATTCGTATGTAAGAGTCCTTATAACCCAGCGCTCAGGTCCATCATGGTCTTGAACCGCTCGAATTCACGTCCGGGAACTATAATTCCAGCAGCTGTTGCAACGTCGGGGGTCAAGGGCGTGGTTTCTTCACGTTACCTTTCTGCAAGACCGTTTTTTTCTAGCTTGAGAGACTTTTTCTCACCAGGGTTCGAAGATCTTAAGCTCAGCACACTCACCGAACATTTTTTTGGTATTGGAACAAAACCTGTGTTTCGTGATTTTGCCTCTTTTTGTTCCTGTTCCCCGCACACAGCGAACATTTCATCTCGGAACAAACAGCCAGTGCTCGTTCTGCTGCTCCGGAAAAGACATGTTGCGGCCATGTGTGTGGGCGCAGCTTTCACATGGGCCCAGCTTGCCAGTTGATTGGTTATTATTCGGAAAATGTTCCGAGAATTGTTCGCAATATCGAACAACTTTGATCTCACGAACATTGCTCCGAACAGATGTTTTCTGTTTTTGGGCCCCGTAAGTAGTAGTATAAGGGGATTTCAAGCCCCCTTTTCCAGGGAGGTAACTCTTGGTTCCCCTTTTTCCGCCAGGGGGCGCCACCAGTCCCGTATGACGTCACTTCCGGTCTGGGTGAATGGAGCGTGACCTGTGAACATGATAGGATATGTACTGACCTGTCTGTGGGGTTTTTCCACAATGTCGTTCACCTCCGTGTCTTTTCGGCGACGTCCGTGTCTCTTCGGTCACCTCCGTCACATTTTGGGGCACCTCCGTCACATTTTCGGGCACTTCGTGTCTTTTCGGTGAGGTCCGCCATCTTCAGAACATGATAGGCCATGTACTGACCTGTCTGGGTTTTTTTTTCACAATGTCGTTCACCTTCGTGTCTCTTCGGTCAGGTCCGTGTGTCTTCGGTCACTTCCGAGTCTCTTCGGTCACCTCCCGAAGATACAAGTGGGGGTTTTCCCACAATGTCGTTCACTTCCACGAAAAGACACGGAGGTGGCCGAAGACACACGGAGGTGCCCCAAGATGTCACGGAGGTGCACGGAGGTCACCGAAGATGTCACGGAGATCCCCGAAGACACACGGAGGCGCCCGAAGATGTCACGGAAAGAGACAAGTGGGGTTTTTCCCACAATGTCGTTCACTTCCGAGTCTCTTCGGTCACTTCCCACGAAAAGACACGGAGGTGGCCGAAGACACACGGAGGTGCCCCAAGATGTCACGGAGGTGCCCGAAGATGTCACGGAGATCACCGAAGAGACACGGAGGTGCCCGAAGATGTCACGGAGGCGCCCGAAGATGTCACGGAGGCGCCCGAAGAGTCACGGAGGTGCCCGAAGAGTCACGGAGGTCACCGAAGAGACACGGAGGTGACCGAAGACACACGAAGGTCACCGAAAACACACGAATGTCACGAAAAAACGTATAAAAGTGGACATTTTTAGGGGATTGCTGCATTCATTGGCCTGCTTGACCAACCTGCTTCACCAGCCTGCCTCACCAGCCTGAGCCTGCCTCACCAGCCTGAGCCTACCTCACCAGTGCAACTTCACCAGCCTATCTCACCATAGCAGCTACTGACCTGACCAGCCTGAGCCAACAGTCATGGAGTCATCCCACCAAGCTAAGCTTCTGCAGCACCGTATCCATATCGTTGATGAGATGCAGCATGTGGCCGATATATGTGATCTGCTCATGGTGGAAAACATAATCACTAAACACATGGGGGTAGAGATCATGGCGGAGAAGACCTATATGGCACGAAACAGAGCCCTCATCGACCTCATACCATGCCGTGGCTCCTTAGCATTTCAAGCCTTCGTGGAGGCGCTGAAGAAGACGGGAAATGAAGGAATAGCATGTCTACTTCAAGCCCAGGATTCAGAAGATAATATCTTAGTCATGGACATGGACATCGCCGAAGGGCGTACAGGTACCAAAACGTACGCACCAAGAGTCCGGTCCACCTGCCAAACCCGGTCCACCTGCCAAACGTCCCCGACTAACACCTTTAGAAATACCTCAGCAAGTGCTTCAGCCAGTGCCCCAGCAAGTGCCTGAGCAAGCGAAGGAAGAGGTGCTACTTCCTATGTCTGTGCAGGAGATCAATGACATTATCCAGCAGGCCTACCAGGCGGCCCAGACGAACACTTGGGAGCTCTCTCCCTATTTAACTGTGAGTGTCAAAGAAGAGGAAGTGCATTTTAACGCACCGGCCTGGGACGACAAACCACCTAAGCATATCGCCTTGACGTTGGACACCTGGATAAGAGTACAGGCCATTTATTACGCCGTCGATGCGGTCATTGACCACCAGGGGAGCGACGAAGCGAAATTTTATGTGGGTGACGACATCTTCCTCACCTGTTCTATGTTCAACAACATGCTGCTGGTGCATATTCGTAAATGGAAGTTGAGGGGAGAAAAGCGTATTCCTTTACCTCAGGGCGTCACCCTGCAAATACCTGCGTGGCGGAAGCTGGAGAGTCTCACAGGTGAAATTCACGAAGTCCTGTCTGACCAGGTGACTCGGTATATTTATAAGAAGTACATCGACACATTCCTGGATCATCTCAGACCCCGCATTCGACACTTGCGTATCCAGCAATGTGCAGGCTGTCAGAACAAGAACGGTCTCTTCAACACGCATACGTGTATGGACAATAGTATACCATCAGACGCGCTGATGACTGAGGGACTACACGCCGTTAACGAGGTGCAAATTGCCGAGGCATCGCAAGCTGCCTGTCCACCCAGAATTCCACGTGAACAGATTGCCACCTTCATATACGTGCACCAGGGGCAGAAAGACAATGACGAGTTCAAACAAGAATTTTTGTATAAATATTGAACATTTCACACAAGTCTTGTTGCATAAATATTGAACATTCAGACATCACCGTATTCCTACATTCTATGTTCATTCAATGTTCATTCTATGTTCATTTAAGCGCCTTGATAGCGTATAATTGTATTTAAAAAAATTCAACACCAAGAGTCTACTGTGGTGAAGACCTTATGTTCATTCTACTGTGTTAATAAAAATATTAGAAATTCAAATGTGTGTTAGTGTTCACTCTATGCAAAGGGGGTATTGGTGTGGGAGCTGGTGTTTTGTGCTTTTAGTTAGAAAGTTTCCTCCCTTTCGGGTGTAGTTAGGTGGCCTTAATAAGGGCCTTTGGAAAGAACAGCGGGTTGGTCATCACACTGTTACGGCCGAAATATTTTTTTGATGCCTGATACCCATCCCCGACACACAGGGCACCGTATCTTCAAATGAAGCTCCTCTGTCTCTGCGCACTGGCATGAGCCCGCTATGCATGTTAAGCTCAGCACGCATACACCACATAGGCACAGGTGACCACAAAGAAAAAAGGCGTACATCGTCTCATCGTCTTGACACACGGTACAGGTTGATCTCTTCTGCTCCCTAGCCAGTTGTAGGCGTAGTTTAGACTTTTCGTCTTCTAATTCGTCAATTTGTTGGCTCAGGCGGCTGATCTGTTGATGGTGTTGTCAATCCTGTTGCGGTCGCCGTCGTTGTGGTAGCCGTCGTTGTGGTAGCCGCCTGAGTCGAAGCTGTAGTTGCTGGGGGTCTACTACTGTTTAACCACTCCAACTCTCCGTGTACATCTTCATCGTCTGTTTCATCATCATCATCCTCTTCCTGCACAGCGTCCCTTATTTCTCTATCTTGTTGTGCACCTCTCATCCTCAAAGCTTCAGCAATCTGAGCTTCAGCAACACGCTGCAAGCTCGTAATGATTGTAACATGTTCGTTGTCTTCTCCGCTCGAGCGAATCCGTCCTCTAGGATCTTGTTGTTGTTCTCCGTCTCGAATTGTCACCCTGAAAGTTTCGGTCGACACTCCCGTGTTCATTGCGCTCTACGGTACTATAAAAAGCGCGATGTGTCGTCTGCTATCCATTCATTTTGAACTACATCATGGCTCAATACATGGATATTGAGGGAGTGCACAATATTATTAACGAGTCGTGGCTTGACAACATATTAGAAGAGCTATGCAAAGATGATGAACAAGAAGAAAAAGAAGACCAGCCGGTAGATGGCAGCGAGACTTTGACCCCAGTTTCACAACAAAAGCGGCAGTATCTTCACCATGCCACGGGTCAATTCATCGATATTGAAGACGACGAAGAAGAAAAAGAAGAGGCGGCGGATGGAGATGTCACCGCCAATAGTACCTACCACGTACGGCCTGATAGTACCCTCCAACACGAACGGCTTGAACGAGTCATACAAGATCTGTTCAAACATCAAGACCAAGACCAAGACCAAGACCAAGAACAAGACAAAGAACAAGACCAAGACCAAGAACAAGAAAAAGAAGCAACCGGTGAATTCATCGATGGAGTGGACAATAGTACCTACGACGTACGGCTTGATAGTACCTACGACGAACAGCTTGATGAACTCGTACAAGATATGTTCGAAGAAGACCAAGAACAAGAAAAAGAAAAAAACAAGAACAGATGGCTGTTTTACAGCAGCGATATCTTGAGTACTACTGTACCGAAATAAGAAGACTGGAGCGAGACACAACATGGGGAGCGGCACAGTATTTGCCCTGTGTCCAATGCAGTAGTCGCTACGCCAAATTCGCTATTTTCCCGTGTGGACACCAAGCGTTATGTATCCGCTGTATCCACAGACATGCAGGAAGACCAGTCCCTACGCCCACTTACAAGCCCATAGCGTGTACACTCGTCGCGCTGAAATGTCCCGTGTGTACCAAGAGGCGAGAAAACCTGTTCCGATCGATGTAATCTCCTTACATCTTCCTAACGGTCCTTATGAAGACCACCAATTATACTCGAAAGAGCAAGCTTCTAATTAAAAGCACAAAACACCAGCTCCTGCATGCACACACCTAGGTAAAAATAGGTAATTAACACTTAGTGAATGGGAACTTCCTACTAACAGCGCCCAGGTTAAAAAAAACAAAAACACTATTAGTATGAATGTACGGTAATAATATACCGAGTAGCCCCGGTAAAAAGCCGAGTGTAAAATTTTTTGTTGTTGTTGTGAGGTGTGGGAGATTGGTAATCATAGAGGAGATTGAGATATACCGAGTAGTCCCGGAAAAAGCCGAGTGTAAAAATTTTTGTTGTGAGATGTGGGAGATTGGTAATCATAGAGGAGAGGAGATTTGCATTCGTAGGGTCTAGGGGCAATTGTTATAAGTGCTGTTTGGAAGGCTAGGGGTTGGCCCTGAAAAGGGCCTTTGATGGCAGATTTGTTTTTGGCGTTGGAGATTGGTAATCATAGAATATAGAGGAGAGGAGATTCACAAATGTAGGACCTGATTTTAATTGAATGTGCCACGTTAGAAGTCCCCTTTCGTAAGATTGGGGTGGCCCTGAAAAGGGCCTTTAAGGTCAATTTGTTAACCTGTTTTATTCAGGGGATGGAGTTTTCCTGTTTACTCCATCAAACTGGCGGAAAAGTATTGTCCGGGCTGTTGTTGTTGTTCTTCATCCGACGATTCATCTGGCACTGATGGGATGTTGTCCAGGAAGGAGGCTGGCGGAATTCTTGGTAATTCACCGATGTCTACAAACTCCGGCTGGCGTTGTTGTCTCTCCTGGAGCTGTTGTTCTTGCTGGTTGAGGGCATCTCGGAGTGCGTTTAACCAATCCTCCCAGGTTAAAGTGGTGAGCGCCCTTGTAACAGTATAGTACAAAGCCGCCCAGGACAGCGGCGTGTAGTTTGTGTTGTCCCGCGTCCATCTGTGAATTTCTTCTAGCCAAAAGGCTTTCACTCCCCTCGCCAGCTCCTCTCTCTCCTCTCTCTCCCTCTTCTCCTTTGCCGCACCTTTCGTCGTAGACATTTTCGCTACCCTGTTCATGATGTTGAATACGTGTTTACGGGTCGAGAAATGTGATTTGAATGCGCCTTTTCCCCACGCGTCCCCTGGGTTTTATACTGAATATAGAGTGGATTTTCATTGGCTGTTAAAACAGGGCGAGCCTCTTTCATTGGTTCTGTCTCCGTCATTTCCATTGGTTGAAATACGGGACGCTGATTGGCCCAATACGGCTATTGTAATACCTCCTGGGTTAACATTTCAATCCCGTGTTTTTGCAAGCAAAATCCTAGGTTAAATCAATTCGTATCTCTATAACATTACACCCCGAATGATCACGGACTTTGACGAAGGTGGGGCCATGGAAAATAAAAACTATAACGTGTACGGGTACGGACTAGCATAGAGAGGCACGAAAAAATAAAACTGTAACGTGTACGGCTACGGCCTAGGGGTTAATTTAACATGACACTACCGAGTGATCACGGACTTTCACGAAGGGTGAAGGGAGACGGAAAAATAAAACCAGAACGTGTACGGGTACGGATTAGGATAGAGAGACACGAACAAATAAAAAACTGTAACGTGTACGGCTACGGACTAGGAGTTAATTATACCCACAGCGGCACTTGACATTGTAGTATAAAAATTACCCATCCAACCCTATTTTGCGGGGAGTATAGGTTAGTCCACTAGGCACTGACAGGGTGTAGTATGTAGTACTCTATATATACAGACCTCCCTAGCCGGTGTTTTGTCATTCACCACCATGGGAGCGCACGGAGCAGATGGTGAGCTTGCGTTGTTCCAACTGACCGCCAACGTCACCCTGATCGTCAATGACCATCACCTGCAGCTCATCGAAGAACAACCCCGAGAGGTGAAGCTATTTTTAACCCTAGCAGGGTGGACTCTATTGACACGGTTGTTACAGGGAAAAGAGCCCGAAGTCGATTTCATGCACGTGGGAGTCGGTGTCTACCTACGAAGTGGTAGAGATGATTCTTTTTTCCCCCGGTTAGAACAGCGTGGTGGTCCCCATATCACACTCCGTCCTGCATTATGGCAGGCGCTGAAAGCTATTATCCCCGACGTCCACGACTTACTGCACCCCGAAGCGAACATTGTGGCTACCCGAACTCTTACACCTGGCTGCACCCTATTGTTGTACCCCAAACGAGTGGACCTCATCGATAGCGGACTTAGGTGTTGGTGTACGCCTGAACCCAAAACGCGCGTCTCTTTGTCACCGGAAGGCTGGACTACCTTGAAACGGGTGTTGTTGGGTGACCTCGACGGTGATAGCATTCACCTGTGTGACGACGTCTACATTTTCCGCGGCGCCTTTTTTGCTCGACTCCTCTGTCTGAACGATGGTGGTTTTGCCCTGGACCCTGATCTATGGACGGCCTTGGAAAAAGTAGTCCCCATTGTCGATGAAGTACTATATCTATAGGGTGCACACAGGCTAGAGTGTCAGTGTCTTACCATGAAGCGAACACACAACAGCGCAACCCAGAGGGGAACCCGAAAGGGAAGCCAGTGGAGCACCCGCAAGGCCGCCCGGCAGGAGTCCACGTGGAATAAGACTGTGAACAAGGTGTTAACAGATTTGTATTACAACCCAACCAGTCCAGCCGCTTATAGCGCTGTGGGAGCGCTCGCTCGAGCTGCACATTCCCAAAGCATCAGTCGAACTGAAGTTCGAGAATGGTTAAAAACCCAAGACACTTATAGCTTACATCGAGCAGCCCGACGACATTTTCGCCGTAACCGAGTCATCGTAGGAGGCGTAGATGCACAATGGCAGGCCGATTTGGTCGATATGAGTCGATTTGCTGCCCACAATGATGGACATCGATACATGTTGACCTGTATCGATATTTTATGTACGCGTGGGTGCTACCGATCCGGACCAAAACAGGAGAGAATCTGGTACGAGCGTTCCAGCAGATTTTCAAGACGGGTCGCAAACCCCTCTATTTGCAAACGGATGAAGGCACAGAATTTCTCAACCGCCACTTTCAAGCCTTTCTTAAGAAACAGAAGGTGTTTTTCTTCCATACGTACAACGAGACCAAAGCCTCTGTGGTGGAACGATTCAATCGAACCTTCAAAGGACGAATGTACAAGTATTTTACCGCCAAAAACACCCGACGGTACATCGATGTGCTACCTCAACTGGTCCAAGGGTACAATCGAGCCTATCATCGCAGTATCCAGCGGGCTCCCATCGATGTGACGGAACGCAACGAACATCAAGTGCGCCGTACGCTGTACTCGATAGAACCAAGTCCACTCACGTCACCCCGTTACAAACGCGGGGATGTGGTACGGATCAGTAAAGTCAAAGGGCAATTTGAGAAAAGTTACTTGCCCAACTGGAGTGACGAGCACTTTGTCATCGTTCGCCATAGCCCTCGAAACCCACACGTCTATCAACTGGAAGATCTACAAGGAGAAACACTGCAAGGCACGTTTTACGAGGCAGAATTACAACCGGTGGTAAAAACACGGAAAGACTACTACACGGTGGAAAAGATTTTGAAAACGGAACGTCGACGTGGCATCCCTATCATTTCGTCAAATGGCAAGGTTGGCCCAGTTCGTTTAATTCCTGGGTCTCAGCCCGTGACATGAAACGGCTATAAATTCTACCTCACATCGCCTACAGCGTTCAGTCTAGGGTTGTACCATGGATAGTGCACATCTGCCCTTACTGCTGCGGACTCGAAAAGGACAAGTCGGTACCGTCGTGTGTCTACTAGTGCTTCTGGGTACCTTATTTGGAGGAGTCTTCTACGATTTGGCGTACCTGATATCCTGTTTCAACCTACCACCCACTCGTCCAATAGCTGTCCCCCAACGTCAAGTGCAATCACCCAACAGCACCACCACCATCTCTCCTACTACGCTGCGGAACATTACCAGGGTACCACCAGGTTCTACAACCCATCGCACTACGCGGTCTAGTCCTCCTCCTACTCTGCGGAACTTCACCAGGGTACCACCCGTGTACCTGCCTAGTCCTACCCTCAGGAGCCCCCCACCAGCATCATCTTCCACCATCACAGCTACCAGGGCAAAACCACGGCAACATAGGACTCCCACCACCACGACGCTAACACCTAGAGTGGGTATAGTACCACGTTTACCACGGCAACGGTACCCGCACGACTACGACTCCCGGTGGGATCCACGACAACGGTGGTGGGCCTCTGACCGCTTGGCGCAAATCACCAAATAACCTATGGATCCTCGGTGGCAGCATCCCTTCACGTGTCGCATCGCTGGACCGACCGGGTCGGGAAAAACACACTTCGTTCAACGGCTCATCCAACACAGGTCAGCCCTCATTTCACCGCCCGTGGCTCGCATCCTCTGGTGTTATGGAGCTTGGCAGCCTGCGTACGAGGAACTGGCACGCATACCTGGACTCACCTTGGTGGAAGGATTACCCCCAGAGGATACCCCAGAAGACACGTTGGTAGTGGTAGACGATCTGATGAACGAAACGGACAGTCGGGTGACGCGTCTCTTTACGAAAGGGAGCCATCATCGTCGGTTGAGCATCATCTACATCGTCCAGAATCTCTTCAGTAAGAACAAAGAGTACAGGAACATCAGTTTGAATGCTCAGTATGTGGTATTGTTCAAAACCCCCAGAGACGCATCACAAATTATGCACCTGGCGAAACAGATGTACCCTAAAAACACGGCCTTTGTGCGGGAAGCCTTTGAAGATGCCACCCAAGGGGCCCACGGTTATGTTATCTGCTCATCGACTTGAAACAAGGGACACCCTCGGCACTTCGATTGCGCACCCACATTTTTCCCGGAGAGTTCCAGACGGTGTACACGCCCAAATAAAAGAAGAAGACACAACCCTCTAGCATTCACTTCCTCATCATGTCTGCACGGATACGGAAGCACGCGCCGGCGCTCCGCGTATCACGCAGCGCGCCACCGGAGGTGGGCCGGGCCCTGGTGCGCGGCGCGGACGCGGGATTGGTACGGCGTTTGTGTGAAGTCGCTCATAATGTGTTAAAAGGGAATGTTCCTCTCAGTCCCCTGCAGAAAGGGAAATTGCAATGGCACAAGACGGGTCTCCGAACGCTGGTGAAGAAGACGGGAAGTTTAAAGAAAAAGAAACAGGTGTTACAGCGAGGTGGATTTCTCGGGGCACTCCTCGCACCCTTAGCCGCTTCCGTACTGGGACCGTTAGTAGGGTCCATCTTGGGTGGAGCACGCTAACGTCATGGAACATACGAAAAAAATGATGCTGGTGGAACCTCGACTGTTACAGAGTTTGCAATCGCCCTATCCCGTGCCTGCCACGGTGCAACAACTCCAGTCTCTCGACGAAGAGATGAATAGTATACTCCAACGTCGACTACCCGATCACGAGAAAATTCAACTCTACCATCAGACGCTGAACCGGTACAAGACGTTTATGGATCAATATAGGGGTAGTACACCACCAGCACCACCACCAGCAGCGCCAGCACCAACACCGCCATCATCACCTCAGCTTGAAGATGAAGTCTTGGCCAGTGTCCCTAAGGCATTCAAGACCAAGGCTCGTTTATTGTTGGACCGGGTGAAACAGAATCCCGATATGGGTTGGAGCGATCAGGGGGAACTGCTTACTCGAAACCGAGTGGTGCCGGGGTCTCATATCACCGATTTGATCAACGATACGGTGCGCTCTCGCAAACACTCTAATCCACCGGGCTGGGAAGCCTTTGCTCAGGGATTGAAATTACAACACATATAAGGGAAGTGGGAAGAGGTGCCGACATACTGACTGCGTCACATGACTTCACAGAATAGTCCTTTGGTTAACCTATTCTAAAGCACATACCAAGAATCTAACGATTCGTGATATGTGTTGTATCTCAGGCACGCTTTTATTGTACCTGTTCATGTGGCAACTTGGATGGTATGACCACACGGCCCCTAGCACCGGCATAAGCGGTATTAGATACAAATCTAGAGAGCTATGATGGAAATGCTCTGACAACTCGTATACTGGTAATTGGCACACACGTCCCTCAAGAATTGGTGGGGAATCCTAACCGTTGGCGGTGGATGCAGCGGTCCCAGTAATCGCCGAGTAGACCACCACCACCACCACCACCACCACTATCTTCTTGGGAACCGGAGTCACCCCCCAAAACACCACAACGACGGGCACCTTCTTTTCACCCCTTTAAAACGCCATCCCCGGTAAAGAGGCTCCAGCGCTCAAGAGCTTTGATACATAGCAAGTCACCGCGACGATCACGACGACGAGGTCAGCCGCCCAAGTCCTGGGAGCCCTATTAAAGCCAGGTGCAGAAGCAAGAAAGCTCAGTCGTCATGTTTTACCTCACGTTGCCCAGTAAGAGTTCGCTCGATGTGTTTCCTGACAACACCTTGGCCAAGTACGTGACCCAATTACCGCAACCGTTGCATTTATCTGGACGGTGGGAATGTGGACTGGTGGATATTCAATACCCTTACTCGTGGTACAACGTGCGAGGCAAGGACGTGTGGTACGAGGTGACCTACGAAGGCAAAGTAACCCGACTGATTCTACCCGAAGGCCAATACGATACCCCCAAGGCGTTCATAGAGGGTCTGACCACATTGTTGAATTATAAGTCTCTACGGGTGGTGACGAATAGTTCAAGACCCGTCAAATCCTACCCCTTGAAGAATCATGCGATCTTCGATTACAACGCACACAACGACAAGGCCTGTATCCTGCTCAGCCCCAACGTGGGTGTGGAACTCAGTCCTAGCCTACAGCAAATGTTTGGTCTCCCTTATGACATCTACGCGGGTCCCACCACCGACACAGGCGACGTTGTGATGGATATGAAAGTGGGTATGTACGGACTCTACGTCTACTCGGACGCGGTGGACAGCCATATTGTGGGCGATGTGAACACATCTATGTTACGGGTGGTGCCCATTAGAAAGAAGTATGGCGATCAAGTCACCCAGAGTTTCAACCACATACTCTACCTGCCCGTACGACACACCGATATCAACACGATCACGGTGGATATAAGAGATGACACGGGACGCCCGGTCGCATTCGAACGAGGGAAAGTGGTGCTGACACTTCATTTCCGACAAGCACGTTCTCCTCACTTCGTATAATGTACGTGCCTTACCAGTGCCATACGGCCAGCTATGCCGACTACTACAAGAAACAAACGGAAGGTAGCTTGCCCATCTTTAGCTGTGCACGCATGCAACGACGTCACGGGTTGGGTAACATACTGGGCAGCATCGTCAAAACGTTCTTGCCCTTGGTGACACGGGGAGTAAAAGCTGTGGGTAAACAAGCGGTACGCAGTGGACTGTGAGTGGCCGGTGATGTCTTGGGAGGAACGGCACACCGACAAGCCTTGAAACGACGGGCCCAAGAAGCAGGCAGCGTCTTGATCGCCAAAGCCCCTAAAAGACGCCGGCACAGGGAAGAGTCATTCGACGACCGACACACCGACGACGCACACCCCGGAAGAAGAAGGGTAAGAGAGACATCTTCGCATAATGGCATTCAACTCCGAGTTGTGTCCGTCTACCAACAGTGAATTGGATTTGTGGACTATTCCACCCACACAGACCAGTGTCGCCGAAGGACGTTGGGTAGAACATCGGCCCCTGGCTAGCCTGACGGGCACAGGACCGCTGGAATTTACCATTGAAAACAAAGATACGGCCTACCTGGATGTAGCCCACACGTACTTGTACGTGAAAGCCAAAATAGTGGACGCAGACGGGACGCCCATCGGGAACGATGCGGTGGTAGGCCCGGTGAATCTTTGGCTGCACTCCTTGTTCCAACAGGTGGATATCAGTCTGAACGATAAACTCATCAGTATGTCCACCAATACGTACCCGTACCGAGCCTACATCGAGGCGCTGTTGTCGTACGGAGAAGATGCCAAAAAACACACTTGCAAGCCTCGCTGTACTACAGGGATACGCCCGGAGCCATGGATGCCACCACCGTTGCCAATAATGGGTTCGGCCATCGCAGGCAGTTTACAACCGGTAGCCGGTCCATCGATATGATGGGACGACTGCACGCCGATCTGTTCCTGCAAGATCGCTACATGATGAACGGTGTATCCATCAAGATCAAGTTGATCCGTTCCCCACCCACTTTCGCCTTGATGTCCGATGGAGATGCCCCCAATTACAAGATCATCATAGAAGATGCAGCCCTGTTTGTCCGTACGGTGGATTTGCAACAGGGCGTGTTGGTGAGTCACATGGAAGCCTTATCGAAAAAACCAGCCCTGTACCCCATCCGACGCGTACAGACCAAGGTGTTCTCTGTGCCAGCAGGTACGATGATGGCCAATCGTGAAAATTTATTTCTAGGGGATCTCCCTAAACGTCTTACCCTGGCGTGTGTGACCAACACCAGTTTCAATGGACAGTGGGGTGAGAATCCGTTCCACTTTCAACATTTCAACCTCAACTTTTTGGCACTGCACGTGGCCGGCCACCAAATTCCAGCCCGTCCGTTACAACCGGATTTTGGTAACCATCACTATGTGCGGAGCTACCTGAACCTGTTTACAGCCACAGGACAAAACAATCAGGACGAAGGAAATACCATCACTCGACGAAACTTTAGCCGTGGGTACACTTTGTTCGCCTTCGACCTCACCCCAACCTTGGAACACGATCATCAACTGGCCTTGCTCAAGAAAGGAAACTTACGGTTGGAACTGCGTTTCTCCGTCCCTCTACTCCATACCATTAACGTGATTTGCTACGCCGAGTTTGATAACGTCATCACCGTGGATCAGCAAAGAAACGTCCTGTGTGACTACGCCAGCTAGAGTCATGGATACAGAGCAGCTGATGGCCATACTCCAGCGAGATCCTCGGGTACCCTTTCGAGGTGTGTTTCCACGCAATGTGTTTCCCACCACCCCAACCACCCCAGCAGCCTACATCCTGAATACAGACCCTCGTACTCGACCCGGTGAACATTGGGTGGCTGTGTACGTGGACACCCTGGGCCAAGGCGAATACTTTGATTCCTACGGACTTGCACCCCTGCATCCCGATTTGGTGAAGTTCATGGACGTATCTACTACAGTGTGGCGTTGGAATACTAAAAGATTACAAGGACCCTTGAGTAGTGTATGCGGACAGTACTGTGTGTTTTATCTCACTCACCGGAGTAGAGGACATTCTATGCAAACGATCATACAAATGTTTGATGATTATTCTCAAGCCGAAGACCGTGATGTACTCGTATACGACTGGACTGCCTCTCGTTTTAATGTGCATGCCCCATTTCTCTGGTTGTCTTAATTGATTCAATGCACCGCGCGGTGTTCTCGTTGTTTTGTTATGACGTTGTTGTTCTGACGTTCATTGATGTTCAATGAAAAAAATTCATGAAAAAACACAAGTAATGTTTTTGACTTTTTATTCAAGTGAACAAGAATGTATAGAATATGTACAACAGAATACAGTAGGTGTGTAAAAACTGTGAGGAGTAGGATTCGAACCCACGTCCTGCATTGCGCAGACCAGCACTTAGGACTGGCGACCATTCCGACTTTTTACAGTTATAGTTTTAACTCGTATCATGAAAAGTATATCCAGGTAAGTGGTACTGATGCCATCGGGAAGGACTTTCCGCTTGGGGTAGAAGAATGTGAAGGGTCCCGAAATCCTCTGTTAGTCCCACTCGCACTGGCCTGGCTTTGCAGCACGTTCAGGTACAAGGCTTTGTCGATGGCCGGATCGCGCCGGTTCACCCCTTTGCAGCTAAACTTATTTTGGTCTCCACCGTAACAGTAATACGTCTTCAAGGAGAGAGCAATCATGGCATCGCCACTCCACTCCAACTTGAAGAGGCCCGGCGTCCGCTTGTTGTACTGGTAATGGTCACGTCGGTAGTCACTGGTCCCGTTCCGCCTCATACTGTGCACGTAACTCGGGTTTGACCAGGGACTCCCAATCCGCATTAGACACGGCCATGTAAGCAGTCTGTATCCATCTCCATGAGTTGCCAGTCTGATGGATTAAAATACACACCCATGAAATCATACAAAAACTGGAGCATCCTCAGCTTGGCCACCTGGTATACCATACATCCAATCTGGAGGGGCAGGTTGTAACGGATATTCTTTTTGGCTAAAGTGATTTCATACGTGTCGTCATCGATGACCTCCACGGGCCGAAACAGGGGAGAATGGACTTTTTTGCGGGCTTGTTGGGTGGTACAGATATTCACGTTCACGTGCTTATCTTGGTTAGTCACCGTTTTGCCATAATAGCCATTGCCTGTGAGCTTCCACGATTCATCGATGATGGCCTTACTCGGATCTTGATCGCCTTGACGACGGGCAGACGTCACGATGTCGGCATTCCCAGCAAAACAGGCGTTGGGTACGTACTGTAAGACTTGGTACACGTGCGTGACTTCCAGGCCGTGGCTGATGTACCACTGTAGTAGTGGAGTGCCCAGCAAGATTTCTCTGCCCACATACTGCCAATCAACATCCGTCGAGGTCGAGGCAAACACTCGTGTTGCTCAGCATAGGCACCCATGGTGTCTCCAATGTCATCCCGACCCACCAGTGTGTTTTTAAAGATGGGTGGGCACTGGGCGAAGAGTGGCTTGAGAGTGTCGGGAACATGCAGGTCGCATTCCACAAAGCCGTAGAGGTCCCCGGAACGAATGGCGTCGAACATCTGTGGCAGAGTCAGGAGTCGCCGACGACTGAGAGGGTACTCGCGCGCTTTAAGGAAATGGCGTAAATGTGGGAGGGCCTGGCACATGGTGTGAAATTAACACTCCCACATTTCGATGAGGTGGTATCCCCTCTCTTTGATGTAATCTCCGTTCTCCTGGACTTCTTCCCGTAATTCTTCCGCCGATTTCCCACGTCGTTGGTTGAAGCGTCCAGCGCTGAAATGGCGTTCGTGGCCGTGCCAATAGCAGCCGTAAAATTGAAATACGGTCGGTGTCCTACCCACAAGGGCAAACCCATCGACGGGGAGTCGACGATCTCCTATGCGCTTCTCTGTGGCGTTGGTCTGATGGCGTATAGAAATTCCCCATCGATAGGCTTCCCAGTCCAACCACTGGTCGGCGAGATGTTTGTAGGGGGTGCGTTGCGGTGTGAAATGTTGACCTTCCGCCAACCAGCGCGTATAATGACCGCTGGATGGGCTGGGCAAGGGACCACAGGTACAGGGCATTGGCATCGAATCCGATGATTTTAGCACAGGGTTTCCCACCGGATAGAGTGGTGACGTCCTTCTCGTGGTAGCGGTGAAAAATAAGACTGGGCCCGCCCACGATGTTCTGTTTTAGACAACCATACATGTCCGCGTCTTATTGGAGTATCAGCGAAAAGTATGTGGGACAATCTTGAAAGAGATGGCGAAGCGCCAGACCCGGTCAACTCAAGCACTCCTTGAATATGTCGATGCGCATCTCACGACGAAAGAGTTGAACCATTTTCTCGGCCGCTTCGAGGAAAGGAACCACATCTAAGTTATTATACCATATCAGGAAATCTCGCAAGGTCTGCATATGTTGGTCGTTCCATACCTGCTGTAGTCCCCGGTACGTGTCTTCCGAACATTCCACTTGCTTCAAATCGTCAAAGAACGCGTCCCGGGGTGGTAACTGTGTTTCCTCCAAGCGGTCGAGCGTCGATATATACGTGTAAGGGAACCTCCCTTTGGTTTGTGCACAGTCATACGCCTTCACCCACTGATCATAGCTATAATTGGGAGCTAAGTAGTTCCGTACATCCAGGAAATGGAGTGACGTGGTAGTGAAGGCCATATGATTATTAATCTTTTTGATGACGGACTTGATGGTATTAGCCTGGGCCAAGTAAGGGTAGAGAAATTCCTTCACCATGTTAAGATCCTATCGCCCCGAGTTGAAGTCGAGCACAGGTAACTGGCCTAGGTATTGTAGGAAGCGGGCTTTCAATTTCTCCGCATACGGTTTAGGTAAAGGTACATCCTGCGACTGAATGGGTTCCGGCTCCTGGGTCTCTGACTCGGACTCTGACTCGGACTCTTCATCGTCGCTGAACGATACACCGGGTATAGGAATCCGATCGTCCAGTTGATCCAGTACGTCCTGGAACTTGGACACCAACAATTCCGTACTGGCCGCACTGACTTCCTCTAAATAACCCATCATGCGGGTAATCAACTCATGGGAGTCCCCCGACGACACGAAACAGACAGGCGCAGCGTCATAGCCGGGCACGTTGGTGGAAATGCTCACACTGAGGGGAATATGGCGCTGCGTCCACTGCGTTTTCGCTGAGAACATGTCCATGGGCTCCAACAGGGCCTCGAAATCGTAACACGCCCGGTAGGGAAAATAACGGTCCTCTTCCGGTATGACAAGACCCTCATCGGCCAGCTCCTCGAAAATGGTAGGCGTATTATGATACACACCGCCAGGAAATTTGCGCTTCACAGCGTTGTCACAAATCTTCTCGTGCCGATGTAAGTGGTAAGATTCTTTGAACACCCGATGGCATTGGGCACAACTGTAGGACTGGGCGTACAGGCTCATATTGTAGATGAGGGAAAAATGACTCACCCTGCCGTCGTCGAAGACATTGACTTCCATCGTAGAAGCATACCGTTCTGTTGAGCGATGAACCAATTCAGCCACAAATATGTGATCCTCGCGTCGTAATCGGTATACAAAGATATTGATGTTGAACAGAGTTTCCACGACATCCAAATACTTAAAGGGGACTCCCCGGAACTGCCGCTCATCCAGGTCTTGCTCCTGTAAATACTGTCTCCAATAGCCATTGGCCACTTTGTCACAATTCTGGGGATGACACTCGTCCAAATGCACGGCCATTTCCGGTCTTTGTAGGAGCCATGTTTGCCCGTAGTTAATGCATACAGTCCTTTTCGATGAAGCAGCCAAGGTGGAAGAGTGACAGGAGCACCGATAGGATGATCTCTCATTTTGGTGACGAAAAATGTGACGTTGGTGACCATTTCCACAATCCATTTGGTATTGGGCCGTTGCAGACGCGCCCATTCCAACGGGTCCAACATGGTGAGTTGCTCGATGAGTGGCTCCACAGAAATTGCATCCGTGACCGTGAAGGGTTGATCAAACACATAGGTATTATTGCTGGGATAAAAATACCGCAACTGGTCCGTCTCTTTGTGCCGTAAGATGTAGCCGAATGTAATATTCAACTTGAAAGCTGTCACCTGGTCTGTAAAAATGTTCTCGGCATAGGTAGAAAGATACGTGAGGTCCAGCAGTCGAAAGTTATACAAGTCCAATAGACGACGGTGACGGTGAAAACAATGGCGTATGGTGTTCCAGTGGCGTCGATAAATCTCACTCACACGCTCGTCTTCGGGCAAGGCATCAGCCGGAGGCGCTCCTGGAAAATCTTCTCCACGTCTCATGCTGCGGTGAGGCAAGTCCCGGTGATTCCTCCTGTCGTCCGAGTGGTTCAGGCTGGTTAGGTAGACTGGTGAGGCAGGTTGGTCAAGCAGGCCAATGAATGCAGCAATCCCCTAAAAATTTCCACTTTTATACGTTTTTTCGTGACATTCGTGTCTTTTCGGTGACCTCCGTGAGTCTTCGGTCACCTCTGTGTCTTTTCGGTGACCTCCGTGACTCTTCGGGCACCTCCGTGTCTCTTCGGGGATCTCCGTGACATCTTCGGATTGTCTTCGGCCACCTCCGTGTCTTTTCGTGGAAGTGAACGACATTGTGGGAAAAACCCCACTTGTATCTTCGGGAGGTGACCGAAGAGACTCGGAAGTGACCGAAGAGACACGGACCTGACCGAAGAGACACGAAGGTGAACGACATTGTGGAAAAACCCCAGACAGGTCAGTACATGGCCTATCATGTTCTGAAGATGGCGGACCTCACCGAAAAGACACGAACTGCCCGAAAATGTGACAGAGGTGCCCGAAAATGTGATGGAGGTGACCGAAGAGACACGGACGTTGCTGAAAAGACACGGAGGTGAACGACATTGTGGAAAAACCCCACAGACAGGTCAGTACATAAACTATCATGTTCACAGGTCACGCTCCATTCACCCAGACCGGAAGTGACGTCATACGGGACTGGTGGCGCCCCCTGGCGGAAAAAGGGGCACCAAAAGTTACCTCCCTGGAAAAGGGGGCTTGAAATCCCCTTATACTACTACTCCCGTACACAGCACACAAAAACCGCTCAGAATACCGGTTTAGTTCTAATACAACAAAATGTTCGCTGTGTGTTGGGCTTTATGCTTGACCAAGTTCCAATGAGAGTTCAGTTTATTAATTTTTTTTTATGATACAGGGCGACCTTATTAATTTTCAGCTTCAATAATAGGCCATTCCATTAATTTTCTGTCCCAATAAGAAAGAAAGCCTGATCAATTTCCCTGTTTCGATGTTGTTCTCATTAATTTCCTGTTCCAACAAGGTTTGTTTTTTCTTAATTTCCTGCACCAGTAAGAGAAATAACCCCATTAATTCTTGTTTCAATAAGATAGGTCATCTCATTTATTTCCTGTTCCAGTGTGAGTGCATGGTCAGCTGGTTATCAATATCCTGGTTCAATGACAGTAAATTCCTTCATGACCCTGTATTTGTTTTGTTTTTTGCACAGCAATACAAGAAAATAAAACATTTGGTGTAAAAACAGTGTGAACTTTTCTTTATTGAGCCCAAACTTATATCCAAACTTCCAGATTTTATCGGGGTGTCATCGACGGTATGAAACTAAGAAAGCCAAACAACAAAGTTTGTCCAGTCATGTCTATCATGAATTTCTGTTTGTGTACAGAATTCCAGTGTCACATACATACACCGTCATCAGACCCGGTCAAATACGTCTATATACAGAATACATGGTATAACAGGTAACAACCTTTGTAGATAATGATACAGTATTATAAATAGAAAATGTACACAACCATTAAATTATAGGCATATTAACATTGTATTAAAGCTCTGTTCATGGTTCAGGACTGAGGCATCGTCAAAGAAAACCACATATTACAAGTTCAAAATGTGACCATCTCGGCAATATATACATATCATCTGCAAAAATTCTCCAAGGGCAAACAGTATATGCAGAAGAGGGGGAAACAATTCGCCACCGATGGCATACACAAGATTTACAAATCGTATATAAAAGTTTCTCTGCTAATTCAGAAGCCAGCTTAGAGGCCAGTTTACCACGGAAAGAAATGGTAATGAAGCAGTAAATACCCTGTTGACCATCCAAGACGATCAAAGTTGAAAAAACAACTGACATACCATATACAACAACAAGCTCTGTACACATTGTAAGAGTAACAAATACAATACAATCAGTATCAAAAGTATTTCTGCAAAGTCTGCTCCTCATATGGAAGTTAGAATTCTATAGCTATGTACATGAAGTACAATACCATACATATTTTAGAAAATTGACTCTTTCAGCTATAATGTAGAGCACTGTACAAAGGCGGAACCCAAAACTGAACTTGAACCAAACAAATATCATTCCATGAATAGAACCAAAGATCAAGAAAATGGTTCTACATTGAACTGATTGGTTGAACCAGTCGGGTTGAATGTGGAACCATTTTGGTTGAATATGGAACCATTTTGGTTCAATTTATGCTTGTGTATCAACATTTCCATTTTCATACCTCGTAATCAAAATTAGATATGAGAAGGAACAATTAATATATTTTTATAATAACATTAAAAAAATTTATAGAACGGCAATGCGATATAATGGCAATAAATTTCTTCAGTTGTCATGGTTGTGACAGTTCGTCATTCTATATGGGAATTTCGGACACATTTTGTACATTAAATATTATACACATGTATGTACATGTACATGCTCAGAAGTTAGTCTATTTCTATTATTCTCAAACCCAAGTACTTAAATAGCATATGGTATCCCATTTTGACAAGTTTCTGAAAAAAAAGAAGAAAAAAACGTTCTGAACCAGGGTGATTTTTTGTGTGTTATATTATGTCGCGAATTCCACATTAAACAGATAGTATATCACAATTTACCATCTGGAATTTTGAACAAAACTTTTACTTCCACACTGAAAGTCAACAATATTTTTTTAATCCTTATATTAAAAAGTTGTCTTCCAAAATGTCCAAGGGTAAAAAATTTATGCAAGTCCATATACATGTATGGAACTTCTCAAACTACATTGAAATTACGTCTTTCCTAGCATATATTGTATGAACATTCTATTGGCACACATATATACAAGTATATAACACAGAACTGTTGACTATCCAATCACAGATCTACTCAATGACACCAAAAGCTATGTTCTAGATACCAATTAAGATAAAAACCTGATATTTGGAGCGTTATTTGCATTCCTTTATTTCCTTAGAAAAGTTAAAAGCTCGTAAGCAAGAGGATATTGACCCACTTCAAACATCTCTCTCAATGAAATAAGTGACATCAGACGTACATGTACAGTAGCACCTTTATTATACAGGATAACTAGAGACATGAAATCATTTGTAATAAACAGTGGCAATAGTTTAAGCAATGCTTTCAAAAATGACGTCAGAGGGGTCCATTCATATAGTTTTATCTTATTACATGTATATTATTTGGCCCAGAATTGTGTTTAGGATAATGAGAGGGGATGGAATTCACCGAAAAAAATGGTCTCCCTTTAATAGAACAATTAAAAGGATGGGCACCAAATTCACATGGAAGAAACCTGCTACATGACTGTTTATTTCTGGACAATTTCAAAGCTATTTCATAACAATGATAACAGTACCTGTGTACTTGGCCCCAGATATTTCCTTTCAATCACATTCTGTTCCACACAGATAATGATATATATGCATAGTTTAGCTTCACTATAAAGGTTGTCAGTAGAGTGTTGATTCTGATATAAGGTGGGTTCAATGGTGTCCCATCAATTAATAAATAGCTGTAATTTCTACCCATTTATAAAGCTGAAAATATATAAGATGGTTCAAATTTGGTCCCCCAATAACAGTGATGTAGAGAAGTTACACCCTATTATAAATACAACAGACATGTGAAAGTTAATTGTTTCAGTGAGGTCTCCAACTTCCTGAACCCTGCAAAATACACCAAATATCCTAATAAACTGGAAAATATTTAAGTTCAGATCACATGAGATTCAATAGAATCTGGCTGATCATCCATGTACAAGTAACTTAACATAATTATACTGTAATATTACATAGTAATTCTCTCACTTCTTCTACTTGTCTGTCTATCCATCTATATTCCTCTCCATTTCTGGATATAAAAAACCTCTCAAATATTTTACCTTACTCTTGCCCATACATCGCTATCTTCTATCTGTCATCTTCTCTTGGCCATTCACAGGTGGATTAATTATCTAGTAAAGACTATTTTATCACTCTTGTCCATTCACAGGTGGATTAATCCTCTAGTAAAGATTATCTTATCACTCTTATTCATTAACAGGTGGCTTAATCCTCCAGTATTTATTTTATCACTTTGTCCATTCAAACATGGATCTATAATCCAGTAACTATTTTATCTCTTGTCCATTCACAGGTAGATTAATCCTTCAATAACTATTTTATCACTCTTGTCCATTCACAGGTGAAATTATCCTTCCATAACTATTGTATCACTCTTGTCCATTAACAGGTGGATTAATCCTTCAATAACTAGTTTATTACTCTTGTCCATTCACAGGTGAAATTATCCTTCAATAACTATTTTATCACTCTTGTCCATTTACAGGTGGATTAATCCTTCAATAACTATTTTATTACTCTTGTCCATTCACAGGTGGATTAATCCTCCCAGAATTCATAATCTTCCAGTAATGATTTATTCACTCATGTTCATTCACGATTAAGTGGGTTAATCCTTGAGTAACTATTTCATCATGCTTGTCCATTCACAGGTGGATTAATCCTCCAGTAATTTTTGTCACTCTTGTCCATTCACAGGTGGATTAATCCTCCAGTAATTTTTATCACTCTTGTCCATTCACAGGTGGATTAATTCTCCAGTAATTTTTGTCACTCTTGTCCATTCACAGGTGGATTAATCCTCCAGTAATTTTTGTCACTCTTGTCCATTCACAGGTGAATTAATTCTCCAGTAATTTTTGTCACTCTTGTCCATTCACAGGTGGATTAATCCTCCAGTAATTTTTGTCACTCTTGTCCATTCACAGGTGGATTAATCCTCCAGTAATTTTCGTCACTCTTGTCCATTCACAGGTGGATTAATCCTCCAGTAATTGTTGTCACTCTTGTCCATTCACAGGTGAATTAATGCTCCAGTAATTTTTGTCACTCTTGTCCATTCACAGGTGGATTAATCCTTCAGTAATTTTTGTCACTCTTGTCCATTCACAGGTGAATTAATTCTCCAGTAAGTTTTGTCACTCTTGTCCATTCACAGGTGGATTAATCCTGCAGTAATTTTTGTCACTCTTGTCCATTCACAGGTGGATTAATCCTCCAGTAATTTTCGTCACTCTTGTCCATTCACAGGTGGATTAATTCTCCAGTAATTTTTATCACTTTTGTCCATTCACAGGTGGATTAATCCTCCAGTAATTTTTGTCACTCTTGTCCATTCACAGGTGGATTAATCCTCCAGTAATTTTCGTCACTCTTGTCCATTCACAGGTGGATTAATTCTCCAGTAATTTTTATCACTTTTGTCCATTCACAGGTGGATTAATCCTCCAGTAATTTTTGTCACTCTTGTCCATTCACAGGTGGATTAATCCTGCAGTAATTTTTGTCACTCTTGTCCATTCACAGGCGGATTAATCCTCTTGTAATTATTTTGCCACTCTTGTCCATCCACAGGTGGAATAATCCTCCAGTAATTATGTTTCACTCTTGTACATTCACAGGTGGATTAATCCTCTAGTAACTATTTTTATCACATTTGTCCATTCACTAGTGGATTACCCCTTCAGTATTTTATCACTCGTCTATTCACAGGTGGATTAATCCTCTAGTAACTATTTTTATCACGCTTGCCCATTCACAAGTGGATTAATGCTCCAGTAATTATCTTATCAGTCTTGTCCATTCACAGGTGGATTAATCCTCGAGTAACTATTTTATCATGCTTGTCCATCAACAGGTACATTAATCCTCCAGTATTTTGTCACTCTTGTCTGTCCACAGGTGGATTAATCCCCCAGTAATTATTTTATCACTCTTATCCTGTGGATGGATTAATGCTCCAGTAATTATCTTATCATTCTTGTCCATTCACAGGTGGATTAATCCCCCAGTAACTTCTGATCCACCAGTAATTATTTTATCACTCTTGTCCATTCACAGGTGGATTAATCCTTCATTAACTTCTGATCCACCAGTAATTGTTTTATCACTCTTGTCCATTCACAGGTGGATTAATCCTCCATTAACTTCTGATCCACCAGTAATTATTTTATCACTCTTGTCCATTCACAGGTGGAATAATCCTTGAGTAAATATTTTATCATGCTTGTCCATCAAAAGGTGCATTAATCCTCTAGTAGTTTGTCACTCTTGTCCATTCACAGCTGGATTAATCCTCCAGTAATTATTTTATCACTCTTGTCCATTCACAGCTGAATAAATCCTCCAGTAATTATTTTATCATTGTTGTCCATTCATAGGTGGATTAATCCTCAAGTAGCTATTTTATCACATTTATCCATCCACAGGTGGGATAATCCTTCAATAACTATTTTGTCACTCCTGTCCATCCACAGTTGGATGAATCCTCAAAAAACTGTTTTATCACTCTTGTCCATCCACAGGTGGAATAATCCTCAAGTAACTATTTTATCACACTTGTCCATTCAGAGGTGGATTTATTCTCCAATAAATATTTTAGCACTCACATCCATTCACAGGTGGATTGATCCTCCGATAATTATTTTACCACTCGTGCCATTCACAGATGGATTAATCCCCCAGTAACTATTCTGTCACTCTTGTCCATTCACAGGCAGATTAACATCCTGCTGTAACTATTTGATCACTTTTGTCCATTCACAGGTGGATTAATCACCCAATAACTATTTTATTGCTCTTGTCCATTCACAGGTGGATTAATTCTCCTCTATTCGCTCACTCTCACCTAATCACTGTTGTCATCCAATCTATACTTTCGCATGAACTCTTGCCATTTTTATGTAATCATCTCAGGTATATTCAGTTATGTCTGTGTTGTTGATACATGTAACATGTGTGTACTTTGGTATACCTGCTCTCTCTGGTAACCTGGTCATCATGGTAATTTTAATGTCCTACTCTTTCTTTCTTTTTGTAATGGTCATTTCTGTCCAACATTTCCCTGTGAAATTCTGGCACTGTATCAAAGTTGTGGTTATCATGGTTATAAACATTGTTTCTGTTAATTTTCTTGCTAATTTTCTCGTTATGAGTTTTCTGTTGTGAAGATTGTTTTCTTAGGAGAGTTCAGGCAAATTCCTTGTCAGTTATATCAATGAACAAGACAGCACTTGGAAAATAATATACTGCAGATGAAAGTATAACATACACAGTCCAAAACACAGGAAGGAAGCAATCAGAGATTGCTCAATTGTATGCCCCCCCCCTTCCACTTTAATCCGACACTGCCCCCGCCATTGTTCTGTTCTTTATTGGTTGGCGGAGGCCTAATTTGGATAATTATAAAAATTCTGTTTCAGTCACTTTTTTGCCATGTCTCACATAATACATATTCCAAATATCAAGCAACAAGTGATAATACGATGCTTCGATGCAAGATGGTCGCCAGGGCTTTCGCCAAATCCGAAAATGTGACCTGGTTATGAGACCTACATTCCCTGGGAGTATATTGTGGTGAAATTATGAAGCGATCAGTGAATTTTGTACCCAATTCACTGTTTTTGGGGCAATTTCATACTTCAGGACCTATGTTGTCTGCTTTGGAATGTAGAATAACATATAATATAGCCATTTTCCTGGTTCAAATCAGTTATGGACGGAGATCCAGCTTGGACAAATAAATATATCCCATTCACTTAGGTTTAAACAAAGGGCCATAACTCTTGAAAATATAACCGAAAACAGAGAAACTTCACGCTACACACCTATGGGTCACTGACCACATATCATGCGTATTTCATACTTGTTCATACAATATTAACCAAGATTCAGCCCTACAAATCCCAATTCACAAAGATTTGAAGTAAAAAGGGCCATAACTCTTGAAAATATAGGCGAAATGTGGAGAAACTTCACGCTGCACAACTACAGGGCACTGATCACATATCCTGCAAATTTCATAATTGTTCATATAATATTCACCGAGATCCAGCCCGGACAAGTTCCAATTCACAAAGATTTGAAGAAAAAGGGCCATAACTCTTGAAAATATAGGCGAAACGCGGAGAAACTTCACGCTGCACAACTACAGGGCACTGATCACATATCCTGCAAATTTCATAATTGTTCATACAATATTCACCGAGATCCAGCCCGGACAAGTTCCAGTTCACAAAGATTTGAAGAAAAAAGAGCCATAACTCTTGAAAATATAGGCGAAACGCGGAGAGACTTCACGCTGCACAACTACAGGGCACTGATCACATATCCTGCAAATTTCATAATTGTTCATACAATATTGACCGAGATCCATCCCGGACAAGTTCCAATTCACAAAGATTTGAAGAAAAAAGGGCCATAACTCTTGAAAATATAAGCGAAACGCGAAGAAAATTCACGCTGCACAACTACAGGGCACTGATCACACATCCTGCAAATTTCATAATTGTTCATACAATATTCACCGAGATCCAGCCCGGACAAGTTCCAATTCACAAAGATTTGAAGAAAAAAGGGCCATAACTCTTGAAAATATATGCGAAACGCGGAGAAAATTCACGCTGCACAACTACAGGGCACTGACCACACATCCTGCAAATTTCATAATTGTATATACAATATTAACCGAGATCCAGCCCGGACAAGTCCCAATTCACGGAGAATTCAGGAACAAAGGGCCATAACTCTTGAAAATGTAAGCGAAACGTGGAGAAACTTTACGCTACACAACTGTGGGTCATTGACCACATATCATGCAAATTTCATACTTGTCCATACAATATTAACCAAGATCCAGCCCGGACAAGTCCCATTCACAGAGATTTCAGAAAAAGGGCCATAACTCTTGAAAATTATGCCGGAACTCGGAAAAAACTCCACGCTGCACAACTACGAGCCACTGGCCACATTCCATGCAAGTTTCGATCCTGTCCATCAAATATTAACCGAGATATTGCCCGGACAAGAAATTCGGACGGACAGACGGACAGACGGATGGACAGACGGACAGACGGACAGACGGACAGACGGACGGACAAAGCGATCGCTATATGCCCCCCCTCTAGTTAGAGGGGGGGCATAAATATGTGAATAAATCAGCATTAAAATATCGCTTTAATGTCATAGGAGCATGCCACCATTTTTGTTGTCTCAATGAAGCTCATGGTGTCACCGAACCTGCAACCTATGGAGGTTCTGTTGTAGTTGTTTTTCTTGCATCCACTTGTAAAACCGATGGTGACTAGTCTGGTGAAATACAAATGTCTCTCGGTTTGGCGGAATACAAATGTCTCTCAGTTTGGCAATCTGTAGTGTATAGCAGCACCAAACTATTAAGTATTGGAAACAATTGCCTTCTCGGAACAATGAAACAGGGAACAAGTCTGATCACCATAGCCGTGTTATCACATGTAGCTCATCTATAGGACAAATATCTTTTGATGAACATGTATTAAATGTGCATATGAAGTTTCATATTTTAACTATCAATGATGTATATCAAGTTAAGTATTGAGTATTAAGTATAAATTTGTTTCAGTTTGATCCGTGATAAAGGTTTGATTGTGCTGTGATATGGCATAAAGTTTTGATTGTGCTGTAATCTACCAACATTTTGAGCAACACTGAGCCCCCTTCAAGTTCCTAAACAACATGTACGAATAATATCAAACATAATGTGAAAAATGAGTGAAAAGTTGGTCAAAACTCTCTTGTTTGCAGGAGCAGTACAAAATTTTCCTGGTGCTAGCGGGATGTCCAAGGATGTATATAAGCAATAAGAGTCAGGTAGAATAATCATGATCATCCAGGTGTCACACATTACAATCTTTGGGACAAAATTGATCTGTTAGTCAGTGAAACCCCCAAAACACATGAACATACTGACAGCTAATATCACAGATAGGTCCATGTGGATCAACCAACGATTAGTAAGTGATCCACATCACTATGTCTCAGCACACAATATTGCACTAAATTCAGAGTACATGTACTTAGGCAAAATCTTTTCCAAACAGAAAGTTTGCCTAGCAGTGGGCGAAGGACTGCATGGTCCTCTTCATGGTTTGTCTATTTATGAATATAATAATAATGCTTTATGTTACAGGTGTACTTGGTCACATCAATTCACAGGACTAAAGTCAGTAGCTGTAAAATGAACAAAAACCTCGAGTGGTCTAAATATTCGAGATGTGATACACGTACAATGAAACAGTTCAGTACGAGGTCAAGAAAAATAGAAGCCCAGTCGAGCTACATTCATCTATTCACGATCTGTTACATGTATTTTATAGGATTTACTGGTTTTCACATGTCATATGCCGTGAAGCTGGCCATCACAAAACCTCCATTTGTTCTGGATCTTTATTTGATGCTACGCAGGTCAGCATTTGATTTTTCCATGATCACATTGGGGAACAGTCACTATGCTGTGAGACAGGCTTGTCATTTCCTGTAGGATATGATTTCCAGGCATTGAAGAGCACAGGTCTTTAATGTACATGTACAGACCCTCATATGATGATGTACAGCTCCACCTATGCTGCCCTTCACATCTGGTACACATTATTATTTGCCCAAATAAAGGTTGTCATTTATATGCACATAAGATATCATCTGCAGAGATAACAGTCTATTATGGTTCTCATCTGAATGCAGGTTCTCATCTGAATACAGAATGCAGGCATACAAAGTTTATCTATCAGCATACAGGTTCTTTTCTGTCAGCAAACATAATCTCATCTACAAACATGCAGGTTCTCATCTGCAGGCAGCATGGTTCTTATATGCCAGCAAAGAAGTTCTTATCTGCAGCCATGTTGTCATCTGTACACAGATATATGGGTTTTCATCCGCACGATCATATCTGCAAGTGACCAAGTTCTCATCTGCAGCAAACATACAAGTCGCCATCTGCGAGAATACTGGTTCTCATTTCCAGGAACATAGATTCTCCTCTGTATGCACACATGTTGCCATCTCCAAGCATAGGTGTTATCAGCTGCAAGTGTACAGATTCTATATCTGCAAGCACACAAATGCATATTTGCACGAGAACTCCTGTGTGATATGAGAGTACATCCTGCCTTGGGACAGGCTCATCCATTTAGGGAGATTATAACCTCATTTTCCAAGCTTGAAGCTGAACTTGGAGGAGAGTCGCTTGAACTTGGAAGAGCTGGATTTGGAATCTGGAGAATAGGAGGGACTGGTGGTGGGAGTCAGATGAGGAACAGGCGAGGATTTGCTACTCAGTTCTGTGAAAAAAAGACAAACAAAAGATTAAGGGTGCTTTAAAAGAGGGCAGAATAATACATGTACATGCAGTAATGCTGATTTCTTCTTTATCCGAAGACAAGATGTCATCAAAATATTTTTATGATCTCTTGCACTCCAAGATATATTACATGTAACTGGTACAACATGTACACAATCTGTAACCTTTTGTTTTTGTAGATAAAATACTACATATAATAATGCACAGATCCTTTCAACAAGTCCAAATGATCACTAATGTGTCAGACTATAAGTCTGCTACATTGTGAATCCCTGTGTGACGCTAAGGCTGAAATGGTCAGTGTAAGTTAAAGGTTATACCAGACATGCCAGATGACTCTATACTACTTTGCATAAAAACATACCCAGTAGTGTTCCAAATAACAAATTAGTATTTTTTTCTTGAATAATGTCGTCGAAGTGGGTTTTAGGACACGAATAGCACACATGTGGGAGAAAACGTATTGGAGCCATGACCTCTGGTGCATGACGTCACAACCTGATTACGATTGCGCCGTAAACGTCATAGTCTATGATTCACCCAACTGTGGGAGTTCTAGCGTGATGTCGCTGACTTTTCGACATCACAACAGGCATTTGAGTGAGATCGTAATCAGGTTGTGACGTCACAGGTCAAGCGGTCACAACTTTCGCCATTTTGAAAGGGGCGTGAAATTGTCGCATTTTACTGCTGCTATTTCCAACCTTGGGCAGTTTGAAAACATACAAAAATATAAAACAAGTCTATATAATCACCTCTACAAGAATTTAGCACAAAAAAGTAGCAGGTTTTGAGACCATTTTGTATAACCTTTAAATGACAAACATCATTGATGATTTGGATGTCATTGAATAACAAACCTCATTGATAATTTGGATGTTGTGGATAGTATCAGAATGCACAAGACACGTTAGGCAACTAGTTAGGGGAATTACTCACTTCAAAGGTCAGATTGCCCCCAGGTGGTGCAGTACAAAATGTTATCTAACACTGGCCATTTCGGTCAACACTGTGTACAGAGGTTACAATGTAGAGTATTTACCAGCATAATTTCTGCAGAACAGAGATTTCCAATTCAGTCCTTGATGATTGTCAATAATGTATCACTTTGGGAGTAGGACATTGCAACATTTTGATACATTTCCATGCAACATTGTGATGTTATGCAACAATCGGGTCTACGAAAGCATCATGACATCAACAAAGGACATTATACGCTTTATATACTGCTATCAGCTGGTGCTACAACAGGAATCTCTCCTTGAATGTCGGTATGTCCAAATACAAAATATCACATAAGGTACGTGCTCTGTCAGTTCTTGGAATTATTGTTATCTAATTTCATTGTACTGTTTCCATGATGCCCTATCTCTTTTAGTGTTTATCAAATCACAAATTCAACCCGCAGAACAGTGTATTATGGGATGGTGTGAAAATCAGAATAGTAAAAGAGTAGCAAGTGTAGCCTTACCTTCTTGTGTTGTAGGACTGCACAATCTCTCTCCTGTAGGTAATGTCTTTGGTATTTTTTTCAAGCCTTGTAGTTTCTTGTCTCTGGCTCTGTGTGCACCCTTCTTCTTTTTCTCCTGTGAACAATGATGAAGATGTGGTAAGTGACAGATTTGAAAAGGTTGACGTGGTTTCCATTTCACATTAGGGTTGTTCATGGGGTCGGGTTTAACAGAATGTACTTCCTTCTGACCCTCACCACCAAATCATATTCCACAATATGAGGGAAAAACCTTACAAGTCAAATATATATCAAGCCATCTACCCCTCCCCACACTCCACCAAATGTATACTTTTTTTCTGGAATAGCCCTTACCATGAAAACGAAACAGTACAAGATAATGTAAATGTATGGTGGTACGTGTTACAGGCATTCCCAGTAGTATGACTTGCTTATCGTGGTCTATGGTTTCCCAGACATAAACTATATATAGTAAGGGATAAGCATAGCACCAAGACGTCAAGAAGATGTGGCAAGCTCTTGGCAAGATTGTGAATAATAAAGTGGCCTGGATGTTTGATTGTGAACAATAAAGTAGCCTGAATGTCTCTATTATGAACAATAAAATGGCCTGAATGTCTCTATTATGAACAATAAAGTGGCCTGAATGTCTCGATTGAGAACAATAAAGTGGCCTGAATGTCTCGATTGAGAACAATAAAGTGGCCTGAATGTCTCGATTGAGAACAATAAAGTGGCCCAAATGTCTCGATTGAGAACAATAAAGTGGCCTGAATGTCTCGATTGAGAACAATAAAGTGGCCTGAATGTCTCGATTGAGAACAATAAAGTGGCCCAAATGTCTCGATTGAGAACAATAAAGTGGCCAATATGTCTTGATTGAGAATAATAAAGTAAACTGAATGTCTCAATTGTGAACAATAAAGTGGCCTGAATATCTCGATTGAGAATAATAAAGTGGCCACTACAATAAAGTTCATGGATTATCAGATTTCATTCATTAATTGATATTGAAATTATAACCCACACCAGGAACTTGCCCAACATTCACGTTTGCAGAAAGAAGAAGACTGAGTTAATATACCTGATTGGGCATAACTGTACTTACACTGCCATCTAACTCTGCTTCTATGGACTCCTTGTCAAGCAGGACAAACTTGCCATTGGTCTTCCACTCACTCTGGGCCTGGAACACACTCTCCTCATCAGCAACTATACGTCGGTCATGTTTTTCACTACCATGTCTCCGCCCAGTTCCTGACTGACTCTCTGTGGTTTGTACAGATTCTAGCTCCTCTAGTAACACAAACTGACGGGGGTCCTCAGCCCGACGCGCCTTCACCATCGCCTGTACAAATGATATCAATACATGATTGACAGCTCAGACCTGTACACATAATATTAATACATGATTGACAGCTCAGACCTGTACACATAATATTAATACATGATTAACAGCTCAGACCTGTACACATAATATTAATACATGATTAACAGCTCAGACCTGTACACATAATATTAATACATGATTAACAGCTCAGACCTGTACACATAATATTAATACATGATTAACAGCTCAGACCTGTACACATAATATTACTACATCATTGACAGCTCAGGCCTGTACACATAATATTAATACATGATTGACAGCTCAGACCTGTACACATAATATTACTACATCATTCACAGCTCAGACCTGTACACATAATATTAATACATGATTGACAGCTCAGACCTGTACACATAATATTAATACATGATTAACAGCTCAGACCTGTACACATAATATTAATACATGATTAACAGCTCAGACCTGTACACATAATATTAATACATGATTAACAGCTCAGACCTGTACACATAATATTACTACATCATTGACAGCTCAGGCCTGTACACATAATATTAATACATGATTGACAGCTCAGACCTGTACACATAATATTAATACATGATTGACAGCTCAGACTTGTACATATAATATTAATACATATTAATTAATATTAATACTGTATACTACATTCAATATAACTTGAAGCATACCATTCATGATCTGTAATCCCTGCCAGGAATGCAAGTTTTTGAGTTTCAGCAGCTTCATATCCTGTATCTGACCTGTTACCCACTTTTACCTACATTATTTTACTTCAGGCACTATGACTACAGTAGCATGTGGAGACACAATTATTATTATTTTCTACAAATGATCTAGGACATGTTGCATCCTGTTCTCACATATATGATATATTGTGTCAGCTATGACTGAGTGTGGGGTGAATATGATTTAACGTCACTTTCAACACTATTTCAGTCATATCACGATGTTGGTGATTCACACCCGGAAACTACACGGGTAGGGTCCTATTCCTTTTCACACCCGGGATCCCCACGGGTGCCCCAGTTGGTCGCCTCTTACGACGAGCTCTCTGAGGAGCTGAGATCTATTCTTACCATGACCTGGAGTGTGCACAACGTCACCCCAGGTCAATCCCCGGGAGCCTCACGGGGCCTGTCAGCTATGATATCCTCTCAATCTATAAGCTGTTATATCCAGTGTCTGTTATTCTGTGTCAGACCTGAATCCAGGTGTGATATTCTGAGCTGGATCAAATGTTCTGGACATGTACCACACCTACAGGAATAGGACCCTACCCGTGGGGTTCAAAGGTATGAAAAGGAATAGGACCCAAACATTGTGATATGACTGAAATAGTGTTAAAACCCATGTTAAATCATATTCACTCACTCAATCATTCTGTGTCAGAGCTATGATATCCTCTCAATCTATAAGCTGTGATATCCTGTGTCTGATATTCTGTGTCAAACCTGAATACAGGTGTGATATTCTGAGCAGAATCAGATGTTCTAGACATGTACCACACCTGATATAGCATAATTGATATCCCAGGGCTAACCTGCAATATCACATAGCTAATCTGAAATATCCGATGATATACGAGGTCTACGTCATGATATCCTGTATAAGCTCTGATATCCAGGGTCTAAGTAAAGATATCCTATGTCTGAGCAATCATATCCCGAGTCTAAACAAAGATATCCTATGTCTGAGCAATCATATCCCGAGTCTAAACAAAGATATCCATGTCTGAGCAATCATATCCCGAGTCTAAACAAAGATATCCTATGTCTGAGCATCATATCCAGAGTCTAAGCAAAGATATCCTATGTCTGATCTATGATATCTAGTCTAAACAAAGATATCCTATATCTGATCTATGATGTCTAGTCTAAACAAAGATATCCTGTCTGATATATCTAGTCTAAACAAAGATATCCTATGTCTGATCTATGATGTCTAGTCTAAGCAAAGATATCCTATGTCTGATCTATGATATCTAGTCTAAACAAAGATATCCTATTTCTGATCTATGATGTCTAGTCTAAACAAAGATATCCTATGTCTGATCTATGATGTCTAGTCTAAACAAAGATATCCTATATCTGATCTATGATGTTTAGTCTAAACAAAGATATCCTGTCTGATATATCTAGTCTAAACAAAGATATCCTATGTCTGATCTATGATGTCTAGTCTAAGCAAAGATATCCTATGTCTGATCTATGATATCTAGTCTAAACAAAGATATCCTATTTCTGATCTATGATGTCTAGTCTAAACAAAGATATCCTATGTCTGATCTATGATGTCTAGTCTAAACAAAGATATCCTATATCTGATCTATGATGTTTAGTCTAAACAAAGATATCCTGTCTGATATATCTAGTCTAAACAAAGATATCCTATGTCTGATCTATGATGTCTAGTCTAAGCAAAGATATCCTATGTCTGAGCTATGATATACAGAGTTAAAGCAAAGATATCCTATGTCTGATCTATGATATCTAGTCTAAACAAAGATATCCTATGTCTGATCTATGATATCTAGTCTAAACAAAGATATCCTATGTCTGATCTATGATATCTAGTCTAAACAAAGATATCCTGTGTCTGATCTATGATATCTAGTCTAAACAAAGATATCCTATCTCTGATCTATGATATCTAGTCTAAGCAAAGATATCCTATGTCTGATCGGTTATATCCAGTCTGAGCAAAGCTATCCTGTGTCTGATCCATTATATCCAGTCTAAGCAAATATATCCTATGTCTGAGCTATGATATCTGGGATCAATGCAAAAATGTATTTTGATTTTGACAGCCAGGATCTAAGCAATGATATCCTATGCCTGAGCTATGATATCCAGAGTCTAAGCAATAATTTCTTGTGCCTGAGTTATGATATCCTGTACTGTAGAGGCGATATCCTTTGAACGTTAATATGTCATACCTGAGTAATGATATCCTGTGCTGTACTGGAGACTGGAGCCTTAAAGATGGTATAGGGTTGGTCAGGTGATACGTTATATATACAGACCAGGAACATATTCTCATCACTATCCCAGTCCTCATCCTCAGTCACATCAGATTTCCTCTGTACATATATAATCAACATTTTCATTTAGTTCTTGTTATATGCCTGTCACACTCTACTGCGATCAGCCGTCGACCGCTTTGCGCTCCCGGACTTTGAAATTTTTCACCAAAGCGCAGTGACATCGCCGAAAATTGTGAAATCCACGACACCAGGTAGCTTACAGTAGCTTACAGTACGCTCTTGACTCGCTTATTATGCTCTCACTGCGACCTTATGCGTTCCCAGTTTGATCATCAGTGTGCTCTCAATGCGCTCCCATTGCGCTCTGTGTGCTCTCAGTGCGTCCAAGTCGCTGCCGCTGCGCTCTCATTACGCTCTCAATACCTTTGCAACTCGTTCATTGCGCATGTGCGACATGTATGGTCAAGAGCAGATGCACACTGATTGTGTATAGGCGATGGAGCTGTATTTATACCAAGATGTGTGTGGGGGGTCAGTGGAAGTGGGATCGTAATAAGAACGCACTGTGAACCTATTGCAAACGTCGGAACAACGCCTGGGACGTATAACGAGCGTCATAGTCTCAGTGGCAGCGCAGTGGGGACGTAGAATAAGCGGAAACAAGCCCACAATGCGTAGTAGAAGTGCAGTAACAGCGCAATAAGAACGGAAGAGGCACGTATTGAGAGCCCAATTAACGTACAGCAGTCGCACACCAGTCGCAGGGGACGCTCGCTTCTATGCGTTGTTGCTACGTCCACGATATGCTCATGTAGTTCGCTTTGCGCTGCCATGGCGACTGTACTGCATCATTACACCGTTCTCGTCAGAGTGCCAACCCGCTGCGCTTGTTTTGTGCATGCACAAAGCAAGCGCCGAGGTTTGGCGCTCAAGGTAGCTCATGGCGACCCTCTCCCGTCCTTGACAGTTTCCACTGCGTCACCAAATCATTCTCAGAGACCTTACTGCACTTTGCCTCACGCTTTCATACCTTTCAGGTCGCAGTGGGAGCGCCAGCATGATCGCGGGTGAGTGTGACAGGGCTGTCAGTAAAGTAAGCTCCTGATTTTGAGATACCACTAGGTTCCATAGTGAGCGGGTTAGGGTTTAACGTCGCGTTCAGCATTATTTCGACCATATAGCGACGATATAACTAACTACTATCAATGTTCCTAGAAGTATTAACAGACCAAGTCTATATTTACACCACATACTATATAGGAATCAACCTCAACATTTTTTCCCCATTCAGGTTATAAAACATAACATTCACAAAATCTCACACATTCAGATGTCAAGGAAAACTGTTAAGTTTGATGAGCTGATTCCAAACTTGCTGTAAAAGCATTTTACAAAGTAAAACAAGCTAATTCTCTGACAAACTTTCTGAATTTTATTCCACCATTTTTGTATTTTCTGGATTGATCCAGAAATAACACTATGACCCGGCCAGTGGAAAGAATAAAAATCTCAAAAAAACTTACCCTCTCCTTGGCCATAATGGTGGTCATCCATGCTCGACTGCTGGGGTCCTGTCAAAGGGAACAAATAAGTCAAGACGCCAAAATCACTCCCAGAAATATTTGCAGTGAACAGCATTACACAGCTAAGGGCTGTTCCATTTAAAAAGGTATGGGAGGGGCGGAAGGCACCTTTGAATTATACCCCACCACTCATAGAAATTTTATTGGCCTTCCCAATGTTGTAACATGGATTGAAGGGAATTTCCTCCTATGACCCATAGAATAATATATTGAGTGCATTCCTCCCCTCCAATACCTTTTTAAATGGAACAGCCCTAATATGAAAGATGAACACAGTAATGGGATACTAGATGAATTCTTTCTAAAAAATTTGAAAACAAAAGTTTGCGATGGTCACCAGGTGGTGCCACATAGCTGAATGAACCACTGAATGTAGGAATTTCTAACCACAATGCTGGGCTACTGAAATTTTGTCATTTGTATAACTTACATCACTCTTTTTGCGAAGAATGAATTTGCCTGAGCCTTTCCACTTGTTCTGTGACTGAAGCACCTTTTCTCCAACATTGAGGATTCTCTGTTGTCCAACTTTCTCCTGCTCTTTCTTCTCCCAGCCACTATGGACGTCCTCCACTAAAACATAGTCTGTTACCTTAGCGTCTGTCTTACCCACCTTTGCTAGGGCCTGAAATAAACGACATAATCATCTGACTTAACACAGTTGATAAGTTTTTCAAAATGCAGCCAACAGGCTTTATGTTTATCATAACCGACATCTTTTTCAACTTTTGTTGAAGAGTGGAACCATTTATGGGTTGAACTTAACATGTTCTTCAGTGGTCCCAGTCTGCAAAATTTTATGTACTGTTCATGACTTTGTTAACAGATATATGAATGTTCATGCCTTGTGTCATCGATAATCTGAATTAAATCCCCCGATGTTGAAAAAATTGATTTGGCTTGGAACTGTAACATTCAGTACCCACCATGGAGAGCAATCCCAAGTGCGATCCAGTGGCAATTTAAGTTTCCCACCATTACCGAATTTGTCCTAATCCGGTCCTGCATGTTTTCAGAAGTTGTTGTCGGGAAACAAAATTTCAACTTGACCCTCAGGTGGCACCACCTATAAGTGGATCAGCATAAAAAACAATCCCAAGCGAGATCTTGAGGTGAGGTACCCACATACCAAATTTGAAAAGAATCCATTCAGTATTTAAAAAAATATTGACCGGAAACAAAATTTAACTTGGCCCCCAGTTGGCGCCACCTATATGTGGATTGAGGCAAAAAACAAACCCAAGTGAGATGATGAGGTGAGGTACCCACATACCAAATTTGAAAAGAATTGATTCAGTTTTTCAAAAGTAATTATCCAGAAACGAAATTCTAACTTGACCCCTAGGTAGCGCCACCTATAGGCGGATCGATGTGAAAAACAATCCCAAGCGAGATCTTGAGGCCAGGTACCCACATACCAAATTTTCCAAATTTGTTTTTTAAAAGTTATTTTCGGGAAACAACATGTTAACTCGGCCCACATGTGGTGCCACCTATGGGCAGATCAGCATGAAAAACAATCCCAAACGACATCTTGGGGCAAGGTACCCACACAACAAATTGAAAAGAATCCTTTCAGTTTTTCAGAAGTTATTGTCCAGAAACGAAGTCGGACGGACAGACGTCTCGCAATACAATAGGCCCCCTTTAGCCCTTCGGGCATCAGGGGACAACTATTGATGACATGGACTAGTAACAATGCCTTTGCCCTTGCATTGACACTATCCAAAACAACTCACCAGAAGACATTTTATTATTTCAAATCATCAAACTAATGGAAATAATGATACGAAGAATCTTGTGTAATATGTTAATGTACAGTAGACAGTAACACTAAAGCAATGTGATGAATAAGAAGGAAATGAACTAACCTGAGCTATGGCATCATAGACCACTGTATCCTGAGTGACCTTCAGAATGACATACTCATCAGGGGAGGTCACTCCAAACACGCTGATAAAGAACATTCTTCTCTTCAACTTCTGCATGTTAGGACTGCTCATCTGTAACATATGTAAATTGATGCATCATAGCCATAGGTTGATGATATAAATTCACTGGATTCAGGGTACATGTAAAATGTACCACATTAGGAAATGATTTAATTACTGATAGGTTTTCTTTCATGACCTGAAAGTCATAAAGAATGAATGAACTTATCTGCAGTTGATCAAAAATATCCTCTCACCCCAGGGGCATCCCTTGTGAAATCTCTGGGAAAGACATTAATTCACATGTCATCACCATTATTTGATCCTTAGAAAGTGGCAAGTTTTTAAAGGATTGAGCCTTCCATTTTTGTTTCTCTACCATGTTCAGGTCAGTTGTAGATTTCTCCAATGCCTGGAGAACCTCCACTCAAAGTATTTTAGTCGAGACTAATCAATACCAGGAAATTTCCTCCTTCAGTAGGACATGGCTATAATTTGTCTCTTTTGGCCAGTGGCTTGGGGTAATCCCTCCAACACAAGGGCAAGCTTGTTATTCCTCATCAATTACCAGGATGTCGCATGCGATGTGTTACCATGAGAGAAATATACTCGTTTCTGATTGACACTGGTTACTATAAACTTTCCCAGATATCACAAGGTTGAGTCGTTAGTGTAGTAACTCTAATTATCCTTCACTCTACTCAGCCCAGCCAGTACAGCACCTGGTCTTGGCTATATCATATCCTCAATGGAACAACCCATAGCTTTTAACATATCTGTTAGACAGTGTATAAGAATATACCTCTTTAAAAATGTCAGATTTATCCGAGGGTTCCCTGCTCTTGGTGAAGAAGATTGACTTTCTCTTGGTGGTGTCTGGGGTGGAGTCTGTGCCGTTGGAGGTGAACTGCTCGAGTTGATCCTCCTCATGTTTGGAGCAGATGAAGAGTGTAGACAGCTCCAGGGGCTGGTTAGACGAACTCCTCAGGCGCACATGACGGTACCCTGTAACACACATTATGAATGTCAGTCCAACATACATGTACTCAAAATTGCAGAGCCTGATCAAACACCTATTCTGGTCATACTTATCCATGGGAGTCCAAAACTAACATTTCTACAATTCTACAGCAATCTATTGGATTCCCATGAAATATTTTGTAAGAGTGCTGATGGGACTCAGATTGTAAGACTGCTGATGGGACTCAGATTGTAAGAGTGCTGATGGGACTCAGATTGTAAGAGTGCTGATGGGACTCAGATTGTAAGAGTGCTGATGGGACTCAGATTGTAAGAGTGCTGATGGGACTCAGATTGTAAGAGTGCTGATGGGACTCAGATTGTAAGAGTGCTGATGGGACTCAGATTGTAAGAGTGCTGATGGGACTCAGATTGTAAGAGTGCTGATGGGACTCAGATTGTAAGACTGCTGATGGGACTCAGATTGTAAGAGTGCTGATGGGACTCAGATTGTAAGAGTGCTGATGGGACTCAGATTGTAAGAGTGCTGATGGGACTCAGATTGTAAGAGTGCTGATGGGACTCAGATTGTAAGAGTGCTGATGGGACTCAGATTGTAAGAGTGCTGATGGGACTCAGATTGTAAGAGTGCTTGTAAGAGTGCTGATGGGACTCAGATTGTAAGAGTGCTGATGGGACTCAGATTGTAAGAGTGCTGATGGGACTCAGATTGTAAGAGTGCTGATGGGACTCAGATTCCTGGATTTTACTGTTCATACCAAAGTTCCAACCCTCTGCTCATTATTTGTCTCATGTACAAGTCACCTATTTCGACGAACTATTCTCCCACCACGAGACACTGGGTCCTGAGTTTTGATGTCTACCTGTTCGGATCATGAACTGCATGTTATTTTCAAACTTAAAATTCCAGATTGTCTCGGTTTAGATAGAGTCTTGTTGCTTTGTGCAACTCCATTTACCAACCAAATAGAAACATAACAAAGATGAGAAAATAACTCTGGTCAAGCAGAAGTCACAAAAGGAAATGTCTCATTTTTTCTTGCAGCACAATGACAATGGTTGCCCATTGAGAACTATTGTTTGTGAGAGGAGAACATACAGTCTGATCCATACAGCCTGTCCACCAGTCATTGCCTCCTCTCAGAAATGGTTTAAGGTAATCCTCCAATAATTCAATCACAGGAAGTGAAATTTCCTTCCATAAAATATAGGGGTGTCTGAATTTATCTGAATAGGAAGTTGACAAAGTGGTTCAACATCATGCATATAATCCACTATTTCTTTGCTAGTTCAATGATTTTAGAGGGAGATCAAACTTATGAGAACCATTGATTGAATTTTATCTCCAAAATTGAGGGTGATAGGGGGATTGAATTATTAGAGCGATTACCATAGTCCTTGAATTGGAATGCATGACTGTGATATAAAGTACGAGGCAGTATTTACCTGGGGCCAAGTGTTTCACAGGTATAAACCGTTGAGAGACAACATGACTGTGATATAAAGTACGAGGCAGTATTTACCTGGGGCCAAGTGTTTCACAGGTATAAACCGTTGAGAGACAACATGACTGTGATATAAAGTACGAGGCAGTATTTACCTGGGGCCAAGTGTTTCACAGGTATAAACCGTTGAGAGACAACATGACTGTGATATAAAGTACGAGGCAGTATTTACCTGGGGCCAAGTGTTTCACAGGTATAAACCGTTGAGAGACATGACTGTGATATAAAGTACGAGGCAGTATTTACCTGGGGCCAAGTGTTTCACAGGTATAAACCGTTGAGAGACAACATGACTGTGATATAAAGTACGAGGCAGTATTTACCTG